>JAPYZL010076183.1:0-29209 GCA_030522825.1 Platygaster orseoliae | reverse complement strand
ATTTGAAGGTTGGTACTATATAAAAATAATATGCATTTAATACTAGCGACGCCATCTATGTGTCAGACCGGGGACTTATCAGCCAACCTGTTAATTGTAGGACACCTCTTCCAATCCGTATTTTCCACTTCAGGATTTCCACTCTGTAATTTCCAACAACCGTTTGTTGGATCACCGTAATTTCCAACAACTGTTTTTTCCAAATTATGTAATTTCCAACAACTGTAATTTTTAATTTTTTTATTTTCCAATTTCATTACATCTCCAAAAAAGTGTAGAAAATAAAATATGTAAAATTTTATTAAAGTGTTGAAAATATCAAATTTTCGCACAAAATATAGAATATTCGAAAGTGAAAGTTGTATGTGATGCCTGATGGTACGTAAATAATCTAGAATTGTACCATTTTCACTATATTCTTTGTATTGTTTAACAATATGATAAACTCGGTCCTCAATTTTTTTGCGATTATGTGTCCTGGAGTTTTTTATCTTCTGGCCTAAATCCAATTTTTGTAACATTGTCTCCGTATCACTCTGCTCAGCTCTTAATTTTTCCAAAAAAAGGAAGATACAATTTCTTTATTTATAAGATATTATATCTTACACATATTTATTTATTGGATATTTTTTACTATAAGGACATAGTAAAAAAACACGAAAAAATTACACCCCTTGAAGTTTGTTAACAATTGAAAGTGTAGTATGAAAACTCGAAAAAACCGAAGAATGAGAAAAATAGGTCGAATATTCAAGTTGAAGCCTAAATTGTGAAAAAATAATGAGGTGGAAAAAAAGGACTTTGGAAAAATAATAAGGTGGAAAAAAGGGATCTTGGAAAAAAAATAAGGTGGAAAATAAATCCAGTGGAAAATACGGATTGAAAAAAGTGACCGGCAACCATATCAAATTGTTGATAAGAATATTTTATTCCCATAGGTAAGTACTCTACATAATAAAAAAATATATGTATATATTCACACACACGTGACCATAAGTTCAAAGTTTACAACTTTTACATAAAAGTAGAAATGCATATCTATGTAAATAAAGTGTGTATGACCACACAAAAGCAGCGAACGAAATTATTTTTAACAAAAATTATAAAATAAAAAACTATATAATTTTTATTTTAAATAATTCAAGTCAATATTTGTGGGTAAGTTTAAATTATTTAAAATTATTAAACACGAAATTATATTCAATGATCAAAATAATACTAGGTCAATCATAATAACAGAAAAAAAATGTGGATTGATATTGATCAATTGTGAAAAGATTGTACAACAATTCTTTACTTAATTTTAAATTTTCATGCCTTTTCAACAAAATTATTGATTATTATTTTTTATGCAATTAGTTACAACCGTAAGTATGGTTTTTGGTTAATTATTATTCTAATTCTCTTTTGTTCTTGTTTTCAATTTTTTTTTTTCGTTTAACCAATATAAACCACGTCTAAATCCTTACTTTAAATTTCATAAACTATTTCTTGATAGTCTTTTTTTTTTATTTTGAAATTTTTCAAAAGTGAAATCATCAATATTTTTGGTATTTTTGTCTCATATCTCACTTTTTGTTATTATATTTATAAATTACAAAGCATTTTATCAACATAAGATAATGACTTTCAGAAGTGACTATAAGCTGTATTCAAGTTTAATTCTTTTTATTCAAATGTTTTAATAATTTCTTTCAGTTAATCACAGTTTTTTTGTGTTTTTCGTACGTTCAAAAATTGTTTCTTATGAAATTTATAACTTGATAATTCCCATGCCTGACTCTAAAAAGTAAATCTTATTTAAAGATGCAACGAAATTGATGGCACGACCTAAAATTTAAATATCTTATATTTTGTCTGTGTTAAAATTTAGTTTCAGACAAGCAAGTATTGAGTCAAAAGAATAATTTTTTGAATAAAGGACCATTTCCCTAAATTATGAAAATTCATTTTAATTGAAGACTTGCCTTCTTGAAAGCAATAGACTTAATTTACGGTAACATTTCAAAAGAATTTTGAAATCTATTATTACAAGCAAAACGCAATGAATGAAATGGAGAAAGTAGAAATAATAGAATGAACGAATAGAAGAAATAAAATATGTGTGTTTTTAAAATTAGTGTATATATCATTTTTGCTTCTACTTTCTAATTTTGAAATTTTTCCCAAAATTCGTTGCACATTGTTATATTTTAATTTTAATTTATTTCCTGATTTTGTTACATCCTGAAATAAAATCAAATTTTGAAAATTCTTATTAATCAGTCAATTGATCATCATTGTTTGATATTTCTAAAGTTTCGACAAAAAATCAATACATATTATTGAAGATGCACAATTTCCTAATAAATTTAATTTCAACAAACTATTTCTTTAATTTCATCATGTGGCTAAGAACTTTATAAATTACCAAACTGAATACTTAATAAAATCAAACGTTTCAATCATTTTCCAAACTTTTTGCAGTTGCTATAACAATTCACAATGTCATTCTTTACCGTGCATCGACACTTATGTGGAATCCTCCAAAGTTTCTCGATGCCAAAATACGTATCTAAACTGTTCCCTCGACTTTCATTCTCTGCATTCTCGCCGCTGCAAACCTCCCCCCTCCCCCCGCGCCTTTCCACCAGCTGCAAATGTCTCGATTTTCCGCATAATTTCGTGCCAGGAAAAAAAGCGTCGACTTCCGTATCGAGGAGTATAAGAATTTTCAATTGATCACGACGCCGCGATCGCGGACGCTAATGCTTGAAATAGATTCGAGGCGAGTCGGATTCGCCGAGGCACGATTTCCTATTTTCTATTCCCACGTGAATCCGCGCTCTCTATTTCTCGCCATCGGCACGTACAACTCTCGGCCCATTATCATTTTCGCCGTTCGCGTTATAATATCGGGCCTCATCGATCAGGCTCCGTTGTTTGAGTCCGTTTTTTTTTCCGCGCCGCGAAAGTCACCCGAACGCGACTTTTGCGAGTGCCCCTCGCGTGAATGTACGCTATTGTGGAATATGATCGATGACCGTCGCGATTACACGGATTATCCAAGAATTTCTCTGTTTGATCACATGCGACGTCACACGCACTTCCCCTGATTTTTTCCGCAGATGTTGCAATCGATTTTATTTGGACAGGACAATGATGTGCTGGCGGAGGGACGTATCTGGGGTACATCGGAGCCCGAGTCGTTTTTTGAATGAATTTTTAGCTTTTTGGAAATCAAATTCAGATGATGACGTGTTGCTTGATAGTACTATTCCCTTAAAGTAGATAGTACTATCCATTTTCTTTTCTGAAATAGTTCTTATAGTAATATTATCTGAAATATGATTTATTATAGGCTAAAATAAAATTCATAAAACATACATATATATATATATGAATTTCATATATATTATTAATCATAAATATTATTATTAAAAATGTATAATTTACATAATATATAATTATAGTACAAATAGAATCAATTTTATTACAATTATATTTTTATTGAAATGTTATTTTTATACAGTATATATTTATAATGATTATTTTAAATATGATGTGTATTATATAAATAAATATATTATATATGAAATAAAATTTTATAGAAATAAAATTATAGTTCTGAAATAGTACTGATACAACTATTTCCGTGAAAATTCTAGGTTATTGGGAAAATTAAATGATTGAGAAATTGTCTAAAATTGTTGCCGTATAACGCACATCAATTGCAGGGAAACAAGTATCATAACTGATATTGTTTCTACTTTTTTGAGGTAACGAATATTGATTTTATTCATTATTGTCGGTCATCGGAAAATTTTACGAATTTTCGCAATGAGTATTGGGTCATTCTAAATGAAATCGTCCAGGCAGGTAGGGTCAAGTTTTTTTTTGCATGAAATTTTTTTTTAGTTTTTATATCGAAATCGATCAGACACCTATTTTTTCTTTTTGCTTGATTTTGACTTCTTCCGTCGTGGGGAATTTTCGGAAATTTGGCTAAATACTTGATTGTGCGCTATTGGCGTATGTTAATTTTTTTTTTAAATGCGATAACCTAGCGAAAAAATGACGGATCTTTGAAATTTTTTTTTCTGTTTTTAGATAAATGGTCCCTCTTAAAGAAAAGAATATGAAACATGATCTTTGCAAAAAAATTTTTCTATTGTGATTTAAAAAAAAAATCGAAAAATTTTTGACTTAAAAATAATCGGATTGCATCAGTTTTTTTTCCTTCATATTTTTTTCTTTAATAGTAATAAATATAAACCAAACTATGTAGTAGCCCCTATTAGCCGAAATTCGTTGTTTGGGAATTATGATTTTTTAAAGTTATAGTGACAATCATTCAGTAATTTTAGGCTTCATTTACAAAAACTGCCATCATTTCGCCAAAAGTGGCTCAATCGTTATGCTTTTTTTTCTGCCATCAGTTAAAGGTTCATTTTAGAATAGAAAATTTCGAAGACCAGTAACTTTTTGTAAATTATATTTTATGATCATCTTTCGAATGTACTAAAAATAAAATGAGTTCAAGCCCAAAAATTCTAACAATGCCTCGATTTTCCCATTCTTAATTTGTTTTTTCGATTTTTTTTCTAAATACATCACTTTTGTTTTAGGAACACAACATCTCGTTTCTGATATATCTCAGTAAATAACTTATTAGTATTTATGCCATTTTTACGATTTTCTCGTATTCCTACTGATTTCTTAAAAGGTTCTCCAAATTCGAGAATTTAGAATTTTGACTTTCATAGATTTTGGTACTTTTATAGGATTGTCAGAAAATCATGTCTGTATAAATGTACAGTAATGATATTTCATAAATTTCTGGTGTTTGTGTGTTTTTTAGTTTTTATTCTGTATACGTGCAATTTTTTATAATTTTCTAGTATTTGTAGGAAATTATAGTATGTTCATTTAATGTCTCTGATGTTTCTGGTTTTTAATAATTTAAATTTCGAAATTTCTGTATTTTTACAGATTTTGTGTTTCTTCAGATTTATACAATATAAAAAAGTTTCAGTATTCTGATGTATATTTCAGAAAATTTCTGAAATACAATACTTTAAGATCTTAAAATTTGAAGTATATACTTAGTATTTCAAAAGATTTTTGAAAAAATAAAACATTTTCATAGATGTATACTTTTTTGAGAACTGCTATTTTTTGTATTTCTCGTATTCTTTAATTTTTTAAAAGATTTTTAACTAAAATTTAAATTAGAACTAAAAATTTCAATGAGGTTTCAATTTAAATTATTTTACAGTTAAAAATTAAAATTATTTTAAAATAAATTTTAATCCAAATTTTTTTTGAGATTTGAATCACCATACATTGAATTTTAAAAAATTTTAGCCAATTTATAAAATATTACCAGAAAACTATCTATTCATAGTTTTTTGTATTCAATACACTTCAATAACTTTGAAAAATTTGCGTATTTTGATTAAATTCGCTATATTTTAAAGAATTTCCGGTATATCCACAGATTCTTATACATATCGAGTGAACATATCACATTTTTAGGTCAAATATTTCACAAATAATCTGCAATTTTAGAAAGTTGAATTTTTCCAATTTTAGAACTATAGTTAATCGTAATTCGTAAACTACACGTATTTCAAAAAAAGAAAAAACACGTATCGATTAAAAATGCATTAAGAATAGGAAAAAAAATGTTTTAGACAAAAAAAATTTTAGTGGCAAAAACTTCGTGGAATGACCCATATACATACAGATTTCTAGAATTTTATGTTCTAGGATTCAAAGTTCTATGGATTGTAAGAACTGCATACATATATTCTTAAGGAATCAAACAATCAGTAACAACAATCAAACAAAGACTAACCTTTTTTTTAATATAAAAGTATAAAAAAATATGTTTTAAATATGACTTTGCACTAGTTTTCGACTTTAAACCCATAATATTCTCCTACTTTATTTCGTGAGAGGAACAATGGATACGTGTTGTATAAAATATGTATATTACTATATTAATGTCGCTGTAAAATTCCAGCCCCCTTTTTTTCGATCAGAGGAGCTCATAAATTTTCGGTTCTTCTCGAACCCGTCGAAGGGGTTCAATCCAGTGGGACTAATTTACGCGACCCTTTGTACTCGGTGATTTTTTGAATCGACATAAATTAGCATCTATAAAAATCGACCGAGGGTTTTATTAGCTCGTGGAATATTTTAGGAATGAAATGAAATAAATGAACAAATAAAGTAAATTAATTCAGTTCATTCACATCAATTCAGTTTCCACATTTCCAAAAAATTCCCAACAACTTGCAAAAAACTCTGCTCGAATCCAGTCCAATCCATCAAATCTAATTTTCTCTATCCTACTCCTCAAAATAAACTACACCTCTTCCTTTCTCCTCGACAAAAATTAGCATACTCAAAAAATCGTCAAAAATCATTGATTAATTAATCGATAAATAACGCGTGCAGTGCCCAGCATAAATTCCGACTGATTCACTGATTAAACGTAGCACAATTCGCGTCCTCTTTCAGAAAATTGTGTATAAATCTTCGGCACAGTCTTAGCTCGGCTCGGAGAGATGTAATCCCCTCGGTCGAGTGCAATTATGCAATAGCCGCGTCCATTAATGAGATGATTTATCGGGCCGGCTAATTCGTTCGAGTCGAGCGACTCTGCATCGTCGCGTGCTTCGCGTATATAAATTACTCGGCCTAAACAAAATCAATCAGCATTACAAAATGATGCCCCGATCGGGAATGAAAAACAATCGATGAAAAGGAATATCGCTTTTAACGTTTGACTACTGATTTACGATACGAATTTTCCGCACATCGAGAAGAAATCAGGAAAAAATATCTGTTATTCATGGATATTCTTTAACATGGGCCAGGCATAACCAAATCTGTGATCATTAAAACTGACAATATCACATGATAAATTTATTATCGTATACACACGTTTTAATTGATTCTTTTTCATCCTCTTCGTGAGGTTCTGTAATACATTAACAATGAAATTCAAGTAACCAAAACATAGTTAAATAACTGATGACCCTGGAAACAAAAGAGTATAGGTGAAAAAAGATACATTATTGTAAAATATACAATATTTGTCATTAAGATACACTTAAAAAAAATATAGGAATAGTTACAATAATGTATTGTACCGTGGTTTGAGTTTGAAATTTCGTACTTTTTGCTGGATTTTCATTGCGATTTTTTTCATGTTATCCATATTATTGTGGTAGTAAATATATTTTGTTGTAAAAACTATTTTGAATTTCTGCAATATCATATTGGAAAATGGAACATTTTCGGAAGTATTCGAAAATTTTTTTTAGATTTTACATAATATCGATTTAGCAATGCATATATTCTCATATGAACAATTTTTTTTCTAAGTATATAAAATATTGTGTTGCATAAACTGAAAACATTAATTATGAAAGTTAAGCATTTTTCGACGTTCCACTGTACAGAGATATAAAATAATCTGTACAAGTACAGTAAAAAGTTAAAATTTATGTAGTACCATTCGAATTCTGTAGATTTAAGATTTCCCAAAATTATCAAATGTGAAAATTCTAATCTGTACAACATAAAAATTTGTATTACACAATTTTGTAACGAGTAAAAAAAAATGACAAAATTTGCAAAAATGTTGTAAAATCTTCAATTATTTTGTAAAACAAACAATACTCTAGTGACCGGTAATCCTTTTCACCATATACATGTCAAAGAGTACTGAATTATTTTTTTAGTGTAGTTTTTATTATGAAACAAATTGTAACATTCACTGACATTTGTAAGATCTTACTGATAAACATAACATATACTCAAAATGCATATATAAAAAAAATGAGGTAACGAAAAAGAGATGAACCAGATATGAAAACACATAAATAAGTTTAATAGTTTATAAATTATTTCGTTGTTTTTATAAGGATTGATTTTTTGTTTCAAGTATTAAAAATTTTTTTTTATCATAATCCTTTTAAAAACTGACCTGTTTCAGAATTCATTTATAATCTAAAATTTTGTATTTTTTTATTTACTACCACTTAAGGATAAATCAAGATTTCAGTAATATCCATTTGGTGATTTTTTCTTTGTAAATTTATATTTTCCTGTTTTTCGCGAATCCATTTTGTGACACATTCTATGAGTATTGGTTAAATAACGTTTTTTCAATACACTCGGAAGTTTTAATGGATTTTCAAGAAATTGAGTATTTTAGAAGTCTGTTTATCAAAAGATTATATAATTAGTAACTAAATATATAATTTATAATTTATTATACAATTTAATTAATATAATAAACTGTTAATCATGTCATATTATTACTTCCATCATTGATATATTTTTTAAATTAAATTTCTTAGAAAACAAAAGAACAGCTTGACATACTATACTGCATATTACTACTTTTTCAAGTTCAATAGGATAATTTAATATCATTGGACAATATAAATAATATGAGTAATATGATAAATGGATAATATGAATTGTAATAAATTCAATAATTTATTCATTAAACTTTATTTCATGAAGTATTATTTTCATTGTATAGAATTTATTTATTAATTCATTAAGTATTAAATTCATGAATGTTTACTTAGTATTGGATTATAATAAATTGTATTACATGAAGGTATCGTTGTATAATATCTAATATGAATTCATATTATTGAATTATATGAATGAAAATTTTAAGATTCTATGTAAGAAGTAAACTTTCATTACAAATTGGTTATCAGTTGTCTATCTACAAATAATAAATTTATCTACTAATAGTATACTCAATTAGAATTATAAAAAACTTTTCGGAAACATTCTATAGAATAATTATCATACATTTTTTAACTGATGATCTCGTTTTTTAAAACTATATTATTGAAGCTATAGTGAAATATACTTAAGAATAACCAAATCTGTTTTAGTATATTTAGTAAAAATACGTTTTTGGGTAAAGATTAAAATCTAATATGAAATATAAATAAAATTGTCCAATTCAATCGAACAACTTCATTATTTTTGAAAATATATTATTATACAAATAAAACCCTTTCGGATCATTATTTAAATGTTCCAGAAAAAAAAAATCACTTGAGGCGGAAAAATGAGCCCGTAATCTTCCATTTTCTAAATGGCCATTCATCTTTTCGTTTGTGCGTCGCGCTCGAAAACGCTTCAGCGATTTTCTATGTCTCTCTTTTTACGCTTCGGTATTTTTTTATACTTTTGCTCTTTGAAAATTTCTACGCAAACGCCGATCAAAGTTTGGTACATTTCGCTGATTACTCCAGCGTTCGTTACGGTATTGGGAAGGATTGGTTTTCCATCGCGAGTGATTGGGAATCGAAATTCATTTGGCAAAGTTTCACATTAATTGGATGATAAAGGGTTTGCTGGGGAAGGGGGAGGGGTTAGGTAGGATGCATTTTTTACACTAGCTATAATTTTCTTTTAGGATTGGCAAAAAGATTCTCGGTCATTTTTACGAATTTGTTAATTAAAAATCCTTTTTATCCAGGAGCCAGTTTTCCGAAAAATATTTTTCCAATTTTTTCAAAACTATTGTTTTAAGAATGTCGTGAGAATTATATTATTGGGACTTCGAGAAAAACTAAACTTCGATTTCTCTACCATTAATGTTCGCAAAGTTCTTTTTTCTACCGACAGCATCATTTTCTACCCCGCATCCCCTCCCCCGGCCCCGATGCTATTTTTACGATCCCTCCATTACATACAATTACAATGAACAAAAGTTTACTTTGCCGCGATGAAAGAAAAAAAAACCCACAGCGTAAGGAACGCTCACCCCGCGCGCGGTATAATTGGCCGACGACGATGGCGTTGAATTTTTCATCGGGGATAATGAACGAGTGGGGTCGCCTTGCAACACTCGCGAGTAAAAATATCGAAACGTCGATTGCGGATGATTGATGGAATTGAATATAAAAGCCGGCCGCGGAATTCACGTAGGGCCGAGGGTGATGCCAATAATTTTCAAGGGTAGGCGTCAAAGCTGGGCGCAGGATATTTTTTTTTTAACCGAAAAAAATATCATGTTTCCTCGGTTTCGTCGCCGATCGATCGCCTTAACCACCCTTCCATTGTTTTCGACACCCTGGGGTATAAGGAAAAAATGGCGAAAAAGAAGAAGGCGAAGGACACGAATTTACATTTCCAGGTTGAGACGTGGTTATATTGGGAACAATCTAAAAAGTCAATCTTATTTCAAGATGCAACAAAATTAAGGGAAGACTTAAGAAGTTTTTAAAAACAATTCTTTCCCAAAACTTCATTTTTTTTCTTGAAAAATCGAAATCTCGGTACAATAACTTCACTTTGAAATCCATTTGATTTATAACATTGCTTTTTATATATATGTATCAATCATTTATCAAATTTTATGATATGCTATATTTTTTTTATGTTTTATATGATAAATTTCAATTTCAATATGACAATGAATTAATACATTTCATTTTATATATTATAAATATTTTTTCCAGAAAAAAAAATATTTAAGAATCCAGAACATCATTTACAGACCACTAATCACTATTAAACATAGTGAAAATTTGACTAATTCGATTTGAAAAAGTTCCGATTGCGCTTTATTCTTAGTTACACCATGAGATTCGCAATGCAACACAACAACGAAAATCGCGGAACAACTCTGGCCGAGTTGTATCGCGAGAAGTCGGGAATGGGCTCGGAAAGAGAGAAAAGAGATTCGAGAGCAGGCTAAAACCCGAGGCAGAAAGAAAGGTTTTATCTGCTCGTGGTTATTTATCGCTTTCCGTTGTAGCTCTGGCGTCGGGCTACGACCAATCAGAAGTCAGTACCCTAGTACCAGTCCGCGCCATCCGCATACATTATCGTGCGGAGTCTCGGCCATTGTCTTTCCAGCGTTGTAAATCACATTTTATTCCCCCGCTTACGGTTTTATTTTATTTATTCGCCGGGGAAACGTATCGCTACCGTAGCTCGTGGCCGAGGCACGAACATAGGAGGACCGAGAAGGTGCCCCGGGCGTGTGCGCGCGTGCATTCACGTGTGATCTCGTTGACAACGCGTGGATCTCGCATTATTTTGCAGATGAAAAGGTCCCTCCTCCTTCATCTCAAAATTAATACTGCTTAATTTTATTTTGAAGTTTTAATATAAAATAATACTGAAGAGTAGTCACGGGCAAGTTGTTACGTCGATTTTGTTTGAAAAATTAATTTTTATGAAATTTCCGCGAAAGTGAGCCATTACATCTTTATTACTTGCTTCGAAAGCATCAATTTTCTCGTGGGTTTCGAATTATGTAGATGATTCAGAATTTTTGAGGAAAGGAATGTTATTTTTAATATTATTATCATTATTATCCATTTATGTATGTTTAACTTTTCCAAAAATATATTTTCAAAATTCAAAATCTTTCCAACATTAAATTCTAGAGCATCTGAATAGAAATCTATGAAATACTAGGAATGTACAAAAATTTTCCCTGAAGGAAATCATTAAAAATGTTTAATAACTTGATCAATTAATACATCAATTCTCCTGATATTGGAGTTTTTGATCTGATTAAAAACTTTGTTACTTCGTTTCTATTTCAATACGATTTTTGATTATTGACACTTATAACAATCATAGTACGAAAACTTGAATTTTCATATAGAAAATTTCGAAATAATTGAATATTACACAACAGCACTTTCTTGTGCAACAATTAGGTCACCCTCATAAAAAGCCAACACTTGAAAAAATCTCATGAAAATTTACGAAATTCCCTACCCAGAACTTCCAGGTTTTCCAGTAATGTGGCTACTTTGGAGTCACGGAGAGTTTGGCCTGGTGATAACTACTCATGATCTAAGTGCAAATAGTTCCAAAACTTTAATTTTGCGTCGAGTATTTGTCTATGATTGTTATGACAAAAGAACAAATTTTTTTTCAAAACCTTGGCCGGAATAAAAAAACGATGCTATTGACAGTTTCAGTGGCGCACGTAGATCATGCAGGCCAGACTCTCTCGCAGCCCCAGAATCGCCCTGGCCAACAACAGGTCAGTAACAACGTGAATTTACTATACCATGTCATAACTTTGCAATCAATATTCTCATTCTTTTTTTTAACAAACAAACACGAAAATTTTCGATTATTAAAAACTTTTTTTACCAAAGAATTATTGTTTCACTTAGTAAAAAAATCCTACATATTTTTTAAAACTTTAAACACAATTTAAGAATCACGACAAAATTCATATTCTCCCTTTCATTTATCTGGCGCCAGAGCACAAAAAATGATCATAATTTACTTTTGGTTTCTAAAGGAGCATGACCCCTACCGAAAGCGGGCCAGAATTGCCCTCAACCCTTGAAGCAGGAAAGGTTTTTTTTCTTTTTTTTGATTAGTCATTTTTTGTCGCGTGCGAAATCTAGCCGACCTCAAATTAGCCGCCACCTCAGCGAGCTCGTCAGCGCGATGTTGCAACCTGACACCGAGTGTCGGTCCTTGTATACCGGGTTGACTAAATGAAAGACTTTTTTTCGCGTCTCCGCGTACCCTCGCCCTGTATGTAAATGAGTGCATCACGACACGCTTACTGTTTTTCGAGTCCGAGATATTCGAACCCCGTCGAGCATGCGTGTCTCGATGGCGAAAATGCGGTCTCGAGGCGGGGGGTTTTATTGGAAAAACAATGCCATTGCAACACTTGAATCTTTGTTTTTTTGTTATTTTTAGGAAATTTGAGAAATTTATTATAAGCTGAGCAGAAAAATTATAAACAAAAAAATTGCAAATCATTTATTTATTTGTGAACGAAAAAACCGAAAATTATTTTGAATGAATGAAAAAAGCATAAAATTATTTCCGAAAAAATCATGATATATATTTAAAAAAAATGGTATAGAATTTCGATACAAATAAAATTGTCCCAAAATATTGCACTTTGTTTAATGAAATGAAGTTTCAACGTTACGAATATCTTAATAAAAAGTTTTTCAATGTTGCAATATTGTTGAATTTCTTTATCAAATATAACCTTTAACTTGAAATAAAAGTTTGGTTACAAATTATCACTGCTCTTCATACTGTTTCATAATTTTATTTTATAATATGATTTAATGCTGCTTACAATTGAAGAAATCAATAAGTTTTTCGATTTTGGAAATAAATTTTGAAAAAAGTAACTAAAAAATGATTTGATAGACAAACTATAAGAGTTGTTTGCGAAAAAACGACAAATTATTTTTAAAAAAACCGGATAATGCTATATTAAACATTTATCTCGAAATATGGCCAATTTTTTTGTTCAAATTATTTTTATCTAAGGAAATAATTTATTGTGCTCTAATCATAAGCAATAAAATGAAACGATGAAATCATTACAATTTTTTATATCATGTTTAAATTTAAATTTCTATCGCATTTCATTATATAATAATTTTCATTTTTTTATTTATATACAAATTTAAATTTTTTTAATTATTACAGTTATTACAATTCTTTGAAATATTCTCAAAATATTCAAAGGATTTTGCAAGTCTCTTACAATATTTTCGGGCATTTTAGAATGAACCTTATGAAATTGAAAGGTTTTCTCAAAATTCGTTCAATTTTGTGGGTTTATTTCTAAGGATAGGAATAATTTTGTCAGTAGACATAAAAATTTTATAAATCCTTTTTTCCTTTTTTTTCCTAAGTAATCTATAAGATTGACCAATAGTTGAAAGATAAACCAAATTTCAGTTTTTTCAAACTTTTTTCCAATTCCTCATGAAATCTTGGACTTCAAAATTAAAAATTTGTCAAAGAGAAAACCTAACAGCAAAGAATTCAGAACTATTAAAGAAATTTATGGAGTTTTCAATGCTTTTTGCAAGTTAATAGCAATATTATCGGAAAAAAGATTATTGACGTTTGAATTTTGAGTTTTTTTGGGTGCTTGAATAATGAACGCGAATCGAAAAGGATGTTTAAAAATCAAAGAGAATATAAATCGAAAATGTTTGATGATTTTCCGAATGTTGCCTTTTTCCAGGAAATTTTATATTTTAAATCAACAGCTCAAAATTCATAAGCCATGTACACAAGCTGTCTAATGTTAGAATGAGATATTTCGCTTTACAGAAACACATTTACTTACTTTTTGTATTTAAAAAAACTAATAGAAAATTAAATTCAATATTTTGTCAATCAAATCATGATATTTAATCTGTTTATTAAGTGTATTTTGTAAAAAATTGCGTAGATTTCAAAATTGTTCCGTCATTTAGTCTAAATTCGAGGAAATTCGATACGTATTCTTAAGTTCACGAAAATTCTATAAAATTTGCATAAAGACATTAAAACTTTTGAAATTTTTCCTTTCGACTGTACTTTCTTCATTTTTAACAAATATACATAAAAAACTTGTTAATTAAGACGACATTCATTTACAAGTCATTCCAAGTTGTTCTAAACTTTTTTATAAATTTATCGCATTCTCTTAATAAATTTCTTTCTAAATCCAATCACAGCCAGAATTTTTTCAACAACCTTTAAATATTAATTCAAATGAGCTTTCGAAGCTTCAAATGAAAAATCAACCAATAAAAATTCTCAGTGACCAAATCAATCTTAAATCTTTATTCACGAAAGCACGTCACTACTCCATTGTAAATTAAATACATATCGACAAATTATTCCAGCTCTATAAAACCATTTGTTCACAAATAACTCTCACAAACTCCAACAAAATATTTGACTCCACGAACCCTAAGCACCACACGTCTCCAAACAATGAGAAAAATGGGAGAATAAAAGTAGTTTTTCAAGATACGACCAAAAAAAGGTAGTCTCCTCAGACGTCACCTTCCAAAGACCTTTGACACGACCCGAAAACGCGTCACGAAACTTATCGTTGTTATGCAAATTTGTAATTCGAGAAAGAGCATTGTGCTGCTTAACGCGAAAGCAGCACGAGAATAAAATGCCATGCATGCGTGATCTGTTAAGACTGTTTATGCATCTTATTTTTTCAACGTACTTTTTTTTCTACAAAGAGACTGAACCAAAAATTTCTTATATTTTTTACCTTAAAGTCGACATTAAATGAAATATAGTAAATATATTACAATATTATATTATCAATCAGCACATTTTATTATAATCTACTATTCGACTGAATCGAAGAAATATAATGAAATACATCAATTTCTTACAAATAATTTCATTTCTTTCTGTGGTAAAAACTCCCTCGAGAAATATCTCTATCTTCCATTGTAAGCAAATTATCGAAAATGGAGAATATGGAAGTGGAACGTTCAAGAAAGAGAAAAGCGTTAGTTCGAAGCTCGGAAAATGACATTGCATTATCGCGAAAATTCTGGAGTAGTCGGCGAAACGTGGCGTAAAAAAAGCACGTCGGCTAAACGAGGTGCCATATTCAAAGAATAGTCACGTGACGTCGAAAACGTCTGATGTGAAGCGCCGTGATCGACTTTATTGCACCGGTTGTTTCGAAATCACCTCAAGTAATGGGTTATTCATAAACTCTGACGCGAAGTCGATGCCACGATTCTTTTCCCCGCGAAACTTGATTCCGATACATTCATTTTCGTGTCTATTTCCGAAAGTACAATTTGAGGAAATTCCGTGTCCCAAGATATGTATTAACTCGAATATATGACAGAATTGAGGAGTTGGAACCTGTATTATTATAGTTTTGGAGAATTCCTATCAATTGTTTAACAAACGAAAATTCAGTTTTAGAGAGAGATTTTTTTCCAGACTCTTGTATTTCCCATGTAAAAACAGAACATAAGTCCACTGATTATATTTTTTTGTACTTTATTATCAGTTCTATGACCGTGTCCAAAGTTTAGAGTACTTAAAAAAGGGAACCAAGCGCCATATGTCGGTTTCAAATCGCGCTTTTTCAGGTCACAAACGAGCGCTTACGGAGGGTTATCCACTAGGCGCACGAGGGAGTACGCGCTATATTTATGGACAGTATTAATGTCTGCCCTTTTTTTCGTTAATAACCGAGTTTGATACGCGCGAAGCACCGACACCCAGCGAAATCGAGGGGTAAGGGAGATTCCCGTGGGGTGCAAAAAATATTTGAGGGTCCCACTTTACCAGGGTCGCGTCGTTTTATTCTTTCATTACACCATTGGGACGTTTTTTTTTTTCAAATCACGTATGCCAGTAACTTCTTGTAACTACTTTGGTGGCATTTGGTACAGTCACATTTGAAATAAGTTGTTAATTCAACGTTCTTATTTGTCTCGAAGTAAAATTTACGAAAAATACTTAGATTTATGAATTTTATATATTTAAATATATTATAGATGGATAATATCTAGACATAAGTATATTTAGATAAGAATTAACGAACAAAAATTCTGAAACATTCATTATTCTAACGAAAAAAAAAGAATGAAAATAAATAATATAAATTCGAAATTACTTTTGATCACGAACTTTTTAAAAATATTTCCAATATCACTGACAACTTCAAGTTTATAAAATCCTGATAGTCGTGATGGGAATTTTCAAATAGTCAGTTTTATAAGATCCCTTCTTAAAATTCCGCGTGAGCAAGCTCAAAAATCGCGGAAGCCAATAATAAAAAAAACGAGATAAATTCTCGCCTCGTTGGACCCTGGGGGCATCCACCTAATGCCATACCCTTCTCTCCCTGGCCGCCCTTGTCGCGAGTCTGTCTTTCTTCATTCCCGGCAGCACCCTTATCGCGCTTCGTTGTTAACTCGAGGAAAGGTGAACAGTCCCCGCATGAAGATCTATTCCTTTCCCGATATCGTTTCTCCCGAATCTCACAGCCCCATAAAAATTCATGATACCATTTTCCCCTTCCATGGGAAATATTAAAAAAGAAAAAATTCTACGTCAAGATACTCAAACCGAGAGTGGATACCGGGGAGGGGGGGTGGAAGTGAGGGTGATAACCCCTCTTTTTCTCATTCTCCGAAAAAAATTACGGATTTATCAAATATTTTGAGTGAACATGCAAAAATTTCATTTAAAAATTTAATCAAAAAAATTCAAAAAAATATTTTCTATTTTCAGAATAACTTTTTTTGCATTAAAGTAACATCTAATGAACGTTTTTTGCAGCATGACATAAAATCATTCATCATGAAAAAAATACATATCTTTCTGGAGAAAACAAGAAAAATAATAAGAAGATAAAAAATGTGCCAAAAAAACATTGTATGCGTAGGAACGATAGAAAGGGAAAGGAAGAAAAGAAATATAAGGATGATTTAGTAATGAAGATATTAACGGAGCGAAAGTGCGCCACAGAATACTGAGATTCAACTATCTAACTGCTGATATAACTCAAGTTTACGACTTCTTCTTGGCCGCTCCTTGCACGTTAGCGTGGCAGAACGTCCTTTTGTCTTTGCCACGTAAGTAATTAACTTCCGCGTTATCGCCAAAGCGTCATTAGTCCCGGCATTGATTCGATTTGGAGCGGAATTCCCGCGATGTAATTAAAAAAGACGCGCACGAGATCGATAACACGAATATGGCAACTTCGATCGTAGCTGCGTTTTTATTGCGAGTCCTAAAAAAATACTCTGAAAACAATATTGATGACTTTTTTGTTATGAAATATATCATAATTTTCAGTAATTTTAGTTTTTCAATGAAATATTGAAATATCAAATACGATACTTGAGATTTCTAACTATCAGAAAAAAAAGACTTCTTCCATCTTTTTTTCAAATATTATTTCGCTCTCAATGTTCGCCAAAAACCATCTTTAAAAATGGATGACATTAGAAAATCCCTCGCAATCATGAAATCGCAAATTCTATACAAAGTCGCGCCAGAAAAAACATCCGGCGTATTACCATAAACGCAATATTCGAAAAAGCGGCCAGCAGCGAGACATCAAAAGGGAGCCAGCGCTGAAAGGAATTTTATTTCGTGCCCGAGGTTTCGGGTTTTTCGCATTCGCGCAGAATAATTATTCGGAAAGAATTCCGAACGAATCCCATCGATCACGATATAGAAACAAACGAGGGGGGAATCAAAAATACGCGTCAAACGGGAACGCGGCGGGCTCGCGGAGCACGCGCGCGCGAGCGCGCTGCATTTGAATCGCGGGCTTTCTCGTTTTCTTCCCAAGCTACCGGGTATCAAGCGAGTGACCTTAAATTAAGCCTCGGCTCTGGTACTCGCGATAATTCACGTTGGCCCCCGTTGACGTGAATACGAATGGCGGGGATTCGTGTGGTCGTCGAACGATCAAAATGACGCAGAGAAAAAAGGTGAAGATGTTTTTGAGTGAAGAAACAAAGGACGGAAATGAGAGATATGAAAAATTATGGATATGAATACAGTTTCTCAGTTGGTATACACTTTTCTCTAAATTATTATTTCCCAAAAACATTTTTGCCAATATTTTTTTCCCACTAAAAATTTTCAGAAGATTGTCCTTAACACTTTTTTTCCAAAAAATTCATTCCTAATTTTTTCATTTTCCAATGTTTTTTTTTCTCACTAAAAATTTTTCCCCAAACATTGTCCCAAAAGATTTTTTTCCAACAATTTCAGTCTCAATTATTCTCTTTCCAATGTTTTTTTCCCACTATACATCTTTCCCAAAAAATTGTCCCAAAAAATTTTTTTCCAATAAAATTCTGCATCCATTTTTTTCCCAAAATTTTTAACAATTCCTATGAATATGATACAATTCATAGTATGGTAGAAAATTATTTTACATAGCTAGTATAGAAAATGAAAAAATACAAAAAATTTGTCGGGTCGTATAAAATATGGACGGAAAAACAAATAACATCTCAATAAGTTGTTTATATGAAAGGAGTTAACTGTCGAAATCGAATTTCAGTTCAAATCGTACTAAAAAAATTTCTGGGAAAAACTTAATTTGGAAAATATAACGTATGAAAAAAATTGTTTCTGGGAAATGTGGACATTGGTAAAAATAAAAAGACTAGGAGAACTTCATTTTGGGATAATAAATATTGAAGAAAAAAGATTTTAGGAAAAACACTTTTGGGAAACATTTTTCTTCGAAAAACAATTTTAGAGAAAGTGTCCTCTCACCCCATTTCTCATTTCAAAATTACACTTCAAAATACTCGATTTCATAAAGTTCTCCCAGAATACAAATAACTGAAAGTTAGTCGTATTTCAATTTATAAATTTGAAAAAAATTGATTTTCGCTTGTTGCTAGTAGTATTTTACTATATTTCAAGTCCACAAAAGTCTATTAGATTTGACTGGAAGAATCGATTTATTTTGCTCCATTAAAAGGGCAAAAAATTCTTCTTGTAAGTAAAACTTTTTTTTTTAATAATTTGTCCGTACCACCCAGTAAATAAAAAATATAACATTTTTGGAATTTTTCGTAAGTTTCCCGTTTTTTGCAAAAGTACAAAAACTTTTCAATTTCTTCAATTTTAAGCAGAATGAAATAATATTATGAATAAAAATTATGGTTATGGAATAGTCTTTATAAGAATTGAGTAATTTTCTGTTAAGTTATTTATTATCTTTGATAATTTTTTTGTATTATTATATAACTTAATTTTGGAGTAATTACAGTAAATATAAAATATTTTCATAAATATTTGAAACATTTTTAAACATATTTGAGAGGTTATAATTCAAAACCGACTAACCCACAATTTCTATTAAGCGCATTTTTCTTATGATCGAGAGAAAAAATAAGCTTTATGGACATTGTGGATTAGCCGGTTTTGAATTATAACCCCTCATTTGTAAATAATGAATTCATTAAAAATTCAATAAATTTTATTAAAATAAAAATTTCAACATAAATATTTGAATGTAATTACAGCAAATATAAAACATGTACAATTTTATTATTGAGTAATTACAGTTTATAATCAAACCCTTATAATAATTCAAAGGCCTTTTTTTAAATTAGAAATTAAAGAATTTTTCAACAATGCAACATTTTCGATTAGGAAAATCATGATCTTTGAACTTCATTCTATCAAACCAAGTGCAATGTTTTGCGATAATTTTATATGTATCGAAATTCTCTGCCACATTTCATAGATATATATCATGATTTTTTAATGAAGAATTTTACGCTTTTGTTACTAATTTTGAATGACATGGAGTTTTTTCGTCGAAACAGAAATAAATTATTCAGTAGTTTATCGTAAATAATATTTTCTGCCCTGTTGATGTATAAGTGGAAACAACTATTGGACAGTTGTTTTAATTCAACAAACAATTGAATCATCTGTTATTCAATTAAAATCAATTACTGAAATAGTCTTACGTTTGATGCTTAGAACAGTGAGATTTCAATTGTTTCAGATTTAAAGTTATGATTTCCCCAACCAAAAGTGCACCGCTTTCAACTCATTTCCATCGTTTATTTTTGTTTCGGGTGAGTTTCCTACATCGAAAAATTTCTTCATTATCTCCTGATTTTCCAGTGAGTACGAAACGATTCTAAAAAAATTATGCAAAACAATGAAAATCACTCTGCAAAATTGATTCGAAAAGCTGTGTATTTTACGCACTTGGTCCACTCAGCTTTAAGGTGGATAGATAAAATATAGAATCTTGTTAGGAAATGTGAAATTCTTATGATAAATCATAAAACTCTGATAAAAAATTCGAATCTTTCGGAAAATTTTGACCTTATAATAATTATAAATCTGCTTATAAGGAATCAACAATCTTATAAAAAAATCGGATTCTTCTGATAAAATCACAAAGTTCCTATACATTGAAAAACCATTGAAAAACTTAATAATTTTCTCAAACAAATGTTTGGTCAAAATAATGAGTTCACTTCAAAAAATTTTTAGTTCAGTAGAACAAACTATAATGACCCAAAATTACCAAAAAATTAGTTTATTTTATTTAATCAAAATTCGTTAGAAGTTAAATAAAATTTGTTCAGTTGATCAAATAATGAACAAAGGTTTGTTTGAGCCAACTACATTACTTTCTCAGTGTAAGGTTCGCAGTTACTAGTGTTCAGAAAAATTCGTCTTTGAATTGTGAGTATATACATCAATAACGCGATAATTAAACGGGAAACTGAGACAAATCGTCCGAGGTGCAGAGTGATGCAAATTCAAGCGACGCTTAATTGGGCAGGATAAAACACCTGTTGCTGAGTGGGATGGGCGAGAAGGGGTTGGACGGTTTTCCGCAGGGTCGGAAAGTAGGTGTCGATGGGCCATGATGCTGCGAGTCAACAATTAAGTCGGATTCAACCCTTAATGAACGAGCTACGAACCCCATCGGCTAAATAACCCCGAGTCATTTGCATGTCAGCTCGTGCTGGGGGAGCCCAAGATTCGCCCAAGACAATTACGAACGACTTTATGGTCATGTGCTTAAAGGCTTAAAGACGAAGGTCCCTTAAAGTTGTTTTTAAGGAAATGACTGAGAGAAAAAAAAATGTCAAAACGATTTTAAACGATTTTTTGGAAATATAAAGTAGATATATATCATTGTCTAGTGTAGAAACATTGGTTTTTGGAAGATTTCTTTTAGTAAGAAACAACCATTAAAAGTATTTTGTTTTTGAAATCCAAGTTGTACTACATTATAAGAATATGATACACAATCATTTAAAATTTTTTAACCAAACATTTATGACATGAGATTTCAGATTTTTCATAAATCATTCATTTTTATAATTAGATATTCAAGATTTTCAATTCAACCGCAGAAAATTTTTAAATTCAAGGAAACTTTATCCAACTTTCTTCCGACGATTAATCTAGTTTTGCCTGATAATATGTTTCTCAATAATTAGATTTATCGATAAGATAGGTAAACAGGATACTTTTACTTCTTCCTCTTGTTCACGCTTAGCTCTATAGATTTCCTTGTAGAAAAACTCGGATAAATTACTTGAAAAGAGGATAATTTCACCGACATTCCGGTCAATTTTCTCGCGGCATTTTCCTCGTGTTGAAGGCACTTTCTTGCTGAACGTTAATTATGCATCGTGTTTGATGTATAATTAAACCGATTCCGTGTTTTCCTTCTGGCGATGAAAAACCGCAATTATTTCATTCCATTTCTGAGCAAGAAGTGCAACTTCCTGGTTTACATTATACAATTAAGTAGGAAGTCTTACAAACCCTGAGCGAAAATATTTTCGATTCATCGTATATTTTAAAAATTTTTTTTCTGTTTATTATGTTTATGGCATTGGATTTGTAATATTCATAATACTGAATGAAATTGCGAATTTGATCAATTTTATAGTACATTATGCAAAAAATGGGAGACTGTGGTTATATTTTGAATTTATAAAACACATTTTCACTCTTTTTTACGATATCGGATTTTTTATGTTGACAAAGTTTACAACGTTGAAAAATCACAAGAGAAATTTTTACCTGAGATTTAAATTATTGATTTAAAATTTGAATCAGAATTCTCAGAATTTTTGAATTCTTGAATTTTTTCCACCGAATTCAGTGAATTCTTGAATTCATAATTTTAATTTAAGAATATGAATCAGAATCGTCAGAATTCAGTGAAGTTTCACAGTGAACTCTTTCAATTTAATCTTTCTTTCAGTGAATTCTTGAATTTCTTCAGTGAATTTTCGAATTTAGAATTTGAATTAGAATTTTTGAATCTAGAATAAAAATTTCAGAATATAATTCTGAATTTTTGAAATTAGAATTTACATTTTAGAATTTGAATAAGAGTTTTTGAATTTATAATTCAAATTGCAGAATTGGAATCAGAATTCTCAGAACTTTTGCATTGAATGCAGTGAATTTTTGAATTCATAATTCAAATTCAACGATACGAATTAGAATTTTCAGAATTCAGTGAAATTTCACAGTAAATTCTTTCAATTTGTTCTTTCTTTCAGTGAATTCTTGAATTTCTTCGGTGAATTTCCGAATTTATAATTTGAATCAGAATTTTTGAATCTAGAATTCCAATTTCAGAATATAATTAGGAATTTTTTAAATTAGAATTTAAATTTCAGAATCTGAATAAGAGTTTTTGAATATAGAATTTAAATTTTAGAATTTGAATCAAAATTTTTGAACTCAGAATTCAAAGTTTAGAATTTGAATTAGAATTTCTGAATTTAGAAGTTAAATTTCAGAATTTGAATCAGGATTTTAATAATTTTTTAATTCTTAAATTTTTTCGCTGTATTCAGTGAATTTTTAAATTCATAATTCAAATTTAAGAATGTGAATCAGAATTTTCAGAATTCAGTCATGTTTCACAGTGAATTCTTTCAATTAATTCTTTCTTTCAGTGAATTCCTGAATTTTTTCAGTGAATTTTCGAATTTATAATTCGAATTAGAGTTTTGTAATCTAGAATTCAAATTTCAGAATTTGAATAAGAGTTTTTGAATCTAGAAATCAAGTTTCAGAATTTGAATCAAAATTTTTGTATTCAGAATTCAAATTTCAGAATCTGAATCAGAATTTTTAACTTGAAAATTTCAAATTTCAGAATTTGAATAAGAATTTTTTAATTTAGAATTCATATTTCAGAATTTAAATGGGAGTTTTTGAATTCAGAAATCAAATTTCAACATTTGAATCAAAATTTTTGAATTCACAATTTAAATTTCAGAATGTGAATCAGCATTTTTAACTTTATAATTTCAAATTTAAGAATTTTAATCAGCATTCTTAATTTTAGAAGTTGAATCGAAATTCTCACAGTTTTTGTATTCTTGAATTTTGAAAAATTTCCTTGTTAGGGACTTTGTCGAATTTGTTTTTTTAAGGTTTCACATTATTTTTGGTTAATCTCTGAAACGAATTCTCGTGTGATTTGTCAACGTTGTAAATTGTCTAGACATGATTTTTTGGAATATTTTTTTTTATATTTTTGAATTTTGAAATTTCAACCAAGTGCAAACATTTGAATAGAAATAATTCAATTAAAAAAAAAATTTAGACAACAAAATTACATTTTAAAAAACCACTTTGTTTCACATAAATAAATTTTTATTTCAGACAAACAAATTTTCCCATTCCAATGAAATTTGTTTCAGTCAAAAAAATTTACGTTTCTTTCCACTTAAATTCGATTGTCTGAACTAAAAATATTTTACTTTCATAAATAAATTTGTTTGTCTGCACTTAAAGTGTATTTACGTTAAACAAATTGCTTTTTTAATGCAGTACGTTATTTTATCTTGTTACACATCCATCAAACAGTATGACAGATTATTGCAATTTCAATTATTATTATTTTTCCACAATTCAGAAGGAAAAAAAAATATACTGACCACCCGATTGCGACGACCGACAATGATAAGTAAATGAAACGCATTAAAGACGTTCATGTTTTCCTGAGGTTTGCGCGTGTCGGGGGACGGTTTCCGCTAGGAGTTAAAAAGCGTTTAATTAGCACGATCTGGTACGAGCTGGTATTCATCGCACCGTCCAATCGTGACCTCGAGGGGTTGACGCGCTACGACCGTGAAGGCCGATGAGATAGTTCAGCTTCTTGACTCCGCTTCGCGAGCTGACGCCTCTGACTCCTATCGCCAACACTAATCAGGACAATTTTCACCCATTTTTGTTCATTTACCTGTTGTGCTTCGCCGAAGCTTGCACGCGCGTGCTGGAACAAAAAAAAACGACTTCCAGGAAATATTCAGTGTTAAAGTGTTTTATACCTTTTTCTCTAGGAAAATACAGAGTTTTTATTTATTTTTTTTAATGTTACCATAGTTTTATTTAAATGCGAAAAAAAGTTTCATAAAGTACATCTTTTATTAAGTTTTTGTATACAATTTCGAACTAAAAAACAACTTATTAATTAACTTGTTTTTCAACTCATCCACATTTTCTTCGTGGATATGGGTTAAAACCGATCGCATCTTTC
The DNA here is from genome assembly GCA_030522825.1 of Platygaster orseoliae. Taxonomy (NCBI): domain Eukaryota; kingdom Metazoa; phylum Arthropoda; class Insecta; order Hymenoptera; family Platygastridae; genus Platygaster; species Platygaster orseoliae. The sequence continues at coordinate 4,362 of JAPYZL010076183.1, read as the reverse complement.
GAAATTACCCCGCGGCGAAAAATTCTCTCGCAATTATCTGCGCTTTATGAAATATGCGGACGATTTTATCGGTCGAATTAGACGCCGTAATTCACGATCTTTCGTGATTCGCGCTGACGAGCAATTTGAAGACGATTTTTGGGTTAAGAGGAATTTCGGGCGGAGGCCAACTCTCCAATGGCGCCCGGAGGAACAAAAATATGCGTAATTTGCGGGGATTCGTTTGTGGATAAAATGACGAATTGGCGCGAAGTCGGCCCTCTTTTTCATGCAAATGGACTGACAATCATTAAGGTAATCAACGAATTAGCGTTTCCGCGCCGAGGACTGCGGGATAAAATATAAGAAGTCGGGAGAGCCAGGGACAAAGTGCGTCGAGGCACGCGATTCCTCGTAGAGTCAGATACAGATCAGTGGCACGTGATGCTTTTCTCCTATTGGACGTTTCGCTAGATTGCAATGATCTTGTTTTGTCTTCCCACAGGGAATCGTTTGTGATGCGCAAATTTCATAGTGTCTGACAGTTGAGTGGTTTTTTTTCTGAAAAAAGTCTGCAGTTATTTTCTCTGCTTTGTCCAATTACCACTAAACTGGAGGAATAATTAGCAGTCAGATGAGACATGTGTCCATTTGTACATCTAACCAGCTGTGAATTTTTGGATAATTGCAGCACTTTTGGGCAATCTGAAGACTTTTGGAGAATCTATCCTATTTCACTTCTCATGCTTGTTCAATTATAAAGTCCAGATTCGTATATTTGTAAGGAATATTGATTGATTCAAAAATGAAAATTGTAACTGTGAACACAATTAAAACAATTCAATTCTGCAATTATCCTCCAAATTTTGCAATTATTTAGAAAATTGCGTAAAAAGTTATAAACCCAAGAACCTTTGAATTACCAAATATAAACTCTCTAAATCTGAATCAATGACATTTCTATTAATTGAATCTGTCAATGATGATTTGACTGAAAGGTCTGTTGTTCTTTCCATATTGACAAATTAGTCAGTAAAAAAGTCACTGATTGAATCTGTTTCAAATCAGTCGAAATACCACTGCTCTATAAACAAATGTTAGGAGAACAAGACTGACAGCATTTGTTGGAATATATTTCTTTGATATTACCAACTTATTATATAATAAATAATTATGACATTTATTCTGGAACTGATGAACGTTCAATTGTAAAATTTGGTAAAAATGAACATTCAAAAAAAAGCAAGAATTGAAACGTAATAAATTTTATAAGTAAAAAAACAATCAAATATTTTTGAAATAAAGCACTTTATTATAAGATAATAAATAACGAAATTATGAAAAACTGATTTTTTTAATATTTAATTATGTCTTGTTTTGTACGAATAATGATTGAAATTTCAATAAAATTTGATAATATCAATATTTCTCAAAATTTGTCCGGGAATAACATAAATATATATAATTTTCATGAATAATTTGGCAAGTAATTCGTCAATTAAAGAATCTGTTTGATACTTAATTAAACAATAAATTGAGGAATCATTATATATTTTCTGATTGTTATTTATTTCGTTATAAATAAATCAAATTTCCTAAAAGTCTTTACATTTCTTTCATTTTTGAATCTATCAATTATTTTATCATTTATAAACATTATCAATTTATGTGTCGATCAAAGATATTTTTTCAAAAAACTCTTATTTTGCGTTTAATATTGAAAAAATATCGTAAATTAAAAATTTACGAAAATATTTTGAGTAAAAATATTTAGACGGTTAGCCTATTTGAAAATAAGTAAATTAGTATTACATAAAAATAAAATTGTCAAGTCAGGAAATCTGAAATTACCGAAATTAAAAAAATTGTTTCGTTTAAGGACAAAAAGGAATATTATTGACAAGATAGAAAGTTTCACTGATTTCATAAATTTTAGTCTCTTTTTCTGAAATGTTTATACAATTTTTCGAAAATCGATAATAATCTAAAATGACAAGTTTTCTGGAACATACCTGAATAAAAAATTGTTTATTGTTAATTATTACACATCATAGATACTAGTTTACTTTTTATTACTTTAATAAAAACTTTTATACTGTATTATTCGTAAATACCTTCATAATTTGAATGAATTTAATTCTAAATGACTCATTGTTTTTACTGTTCACGACTTAACTAAATAAATTTATGAATGAACAACAAAATCTTCAATTAATTATTTCCGTTTTTTTCCATACCATCATGACTTTTCAGCAGGTCAACGTCTGCTCTGTTGAGGTAGTAATAAAAAAAATAATAATAATTATGAAAAACAAAATTGATTTTTATAAATAATAATAATGATGTCATAAAACATTATGAGCAAATTACTGAGATTATTATTAACTGATCAACAGGTTAAAGTTTTTACAGTTTAAAAGTCTATTAATTATTTTATCATTTAATAACTCCATAATTCATTGGTCGATTGAAGAAATTTTTTCAATAAACTCTCATTTTTCGTTGAATATTGAAAAAATATTGTAAAATAGAAATTTACGAAAATTTTTTGACTATAAATATTTATACGATTTTTTCTGGGATTTCTAAGTCGTTTTTCTCATTTTTTTCCAAAGAAAATTATCTTATAAATAATTTTCCTAATTTACAATTTTTTCAATAATGAGTTTCTGCAAAAAGAAACTACCTACTGCGAATGTCTTAATAGCTTCAAAAATATCAACACAACTTATGTACTTATATTTCTGAAGTACACAAAAACATACTATACAAAAAATTACACTGAAAAAAAAGGATATATACTGTTTCAACATAACTGGACAAAACGAATTTTTTTGTTGCCTCTGCAAATCTTTTTTGCTGCCAGAGCACAATCATCATGCATAAAATTCCATTATATAGCAATTGTACTCTAGTAACAAAAAAAATTTGTTTATGTAACAAAAAAATGATCTACTGCTGCAAAAATAATTCATTCTCTCAAGTTGTGTTGAAACAGGACATCTTTTTGTCCATACAGAAAATCCTGTTTATTTCTTGTTTTTTCTGAATAACACTCAGCCCATTTTTTACTCTCTCAATCCAAGAGAAAATAATGATCATACAAATGAAGTTGTCGGTCATATAAAAGCAGATCAAGCTTTAAATACATGGGCAAGAGTTGATGCCTATTGGATGTAAATGAGACAAGAAGTTACTCGGTCGCAGGGAGGGTACGTGCGAGGGATCAAAACCGGCCTGGGCATATCAGGGTCTTCCCCGTGGCCTCTGGAACGTCGCGAAACTTCTCAATATGAGAGTAATTAGCACGGGACGTTGGGGGGGGGGAGGGGAAGGGGATGGTAGAAGTAGGACGTGTTGCGAGAGGGATTAAGAAACCTTACGGATATTGAGAGCCGGTACGTGTAATTTAGATTCGTCGTTGACGCTCAACCTTGCTTCGGGGGCTTACGACTGTCGTACAATGAAAAAAAAGTGACCAACGTTATTTTAATGAAATTAAACAATTAGTTGTAAGAGGTAAAAAATTTCCCTCAGGCTATACAATTATTTATGAAAGTTTCGAGGTTGGTTCTTCAATTTTTTGTTTATTGTGATATCTTTTTTCAACTTTCTTATTTGTTGAATATGAATGTTTTTCGATGAAACTTAAATGAAGATTCAATATCAAATTCAATGATACTGAAAAAAAAAGAATAAATGAAAAAATATATAATGTAAATCTCTAATGTTTAAATGTACTTTGGTAAATATGTTCTGTTGCTCTGCTAATCAATAAATAAACGAAACATTTTTTTTCTAAGAGAAATGCAGTGCTAATATTGGAACAGCTCAGATTCTTGATGAGTGAAAATATTTGAATAATAATTCTGGCGAGGCCACCCTCGATCTTTGTTAATCCCACGCAAAATAAAAAAAAAAACACTCTAGTGCGGGGACGAAACCACACTTGGAAGAAGGTGGAACGCCGAGAGTTGCCGAGAATTTTATAATTAGGGGAATCTCAGCCTTGCAAACAATGCCCGAAGTACTTCCGCGTCTTGGGGAAACGCTCGTTTTTAACGGGAAGGGAAGAAAAAACTTTTCAATATCCAAGAAACCGTGGCCATTGTCACCTCGTTACAGGGTCATGTAAGAGGTTAATTGTAATTTATTTTGGAAAGATAATCTTAATTTTATTTTTTTTAATTCATAACAATGTCTTTGACATACCCCAATCACTTTGTTAATTAATAATAAAATTCAAATTTTGGTCAAACAGAAATGTCAGGTTTAAATAATGAATATTCATCAATATTTACTTCGATCTTTTGGAGCCAAATAAATAGTCAAAAGAAACTATTTCCAAGCTTTCGGTCTTTTTATTATTAGACCCTCCTCAGG
>JAPYZL010076166.1:0-13820 GCA_030522825.1 Platygaster orseoliae | reverse complement strand
ATTCAGACACTGAAAGCGATATCTTTCTGAAGCATATTATCGCGGGAATATTGAATGGTTTTTTGTCCGGATTTTGGTGGCGCACCCTGTATATTTCCCATCCCTATGCGACAGTATTTTCCTCCTCCGTTTATGAAAAATACTGAAAAAGAAATGTAGGTCAAACATTTTGTTCGAAAAGTACGAAATTTATAGAAAAAGTGAGTTCTTGCAGTTGTACAAAAATTCATGTAAGTACTCATATTAACTTTGGACACCATTTTTTTTACAAAAACTATAAAAATACAAAAAAAAATTACTGTACTTCCTTGGTCTTTCGAGAGATATCGTAAAATATTGATAAAAAAGAACTGTAAAAATTTGAAATTTTTTGCTTCAATAAGAAAAAAGCTTTGCCTGATAAAATGGGTGCCACTATAAACTTTGGACATAAAAAATTTTTTTCTTTGGATTCAAAGAAAAAGTATTGTGATACAGCGCCCATTAATCGCTGTTCGAACTCCGAAACCTTTATTTGACCATTAGTGGTCTAATGTAGAGACAGTACACTGGCCGACTTTCCATTAAAATGCTGAGGGGTACTGGCACAGTGCTTGCAAACTAAAGAAAAAGTATTCCGACCCATCACTGATTAATCGTCGTTTGAACTCTGGAGTCATTGTTTGACCGTCAGTGGATCAACGCAAAAAAAGTGCATTGGCTGAAGTCTGGCTGATTGTAGTGAACCAGTGCTGGGCCGTATACCCAACTCTGGCAATTGTTTTGTGGAATGGTGCGTATATCTCAAGGAAGTTTATAAAAATCGTAAATTTTGTGGTAATTTTACTGATACAAAGAAAGAGTAGCATTTTTATATTTTATTTCTTCAAAATGTACTTGACAGTTAAAAATTGTAGTAATATTGAGCTTAATTCGAAAATGCTTGTCACGAAAATAATGTTGTTAACAGCTATTAATGTTCAGTCGTTTTCCGTAAAGTGAAATCATTGTTATTCATTGTTTCCGTCAAACTTTTTGGATAAACTAAAAATTTTTTTTTCTATTTCTAAGAATATTCAAAAACATTATTTGCGACCATTGAAAAGTAAAAATTTTCGCGATACTAAAACTCAATAAAATTTAAAAACAAACCATAACGTTCTTTGAAATATAAATTGGGACAAAATGAATTCGAAAATCACAGGCAGTTTCTATCAACTTGCTGTTGAAACAACTTTTACGCACTTCTAACCTCAAAGTTTTACATTTGGATGGGCTTTGAGACTAGAATTGCATAAAATACCGTATGCAACTTAGTGCAAGTACTCATTTTGTGAAGACGATTCAAACCCTCGGCTTCGCCAAATTCAACCCTTGCACTACGTTACATAATGTACTATTACTCCTATTCAAACCTTCTAAAAATAAATAAAATTTTGAGGGAAACTGGAAAACACGTAAGAAAAAATAATCATATTTTCACGTTCGTTTTTCAGTTTGATAACGAAAGGGGTAAAAGAGATGAATAAATTTCATGTAATTGCTCAGATTGAAAATTTTAAATCTTACAATTTATGTTTTGAAATTGTATGGAATATTAAGCTTCTGAAAAATGAGACAAAGGAAACTGAAAGTTGCAGATGAAACGAAAGAAAATAATATGATCGGCAGGAGAGTATGATCGGAGTAGTGATCAAAGATGAGAGAGGCCGAGTTTAATCCCGGATTGCCTTGAACTGAAACCGACCTGGGTCAACGGCTTTAAAATCGCCGTTCGTCCTAACGATTATTCATACGATCGCGCTCGTTTTCACTGAGATTTCAAGCGACTCATTTTTCTAAACGAATCTCAAACATCTTTATTTTTTCGTTTAGTTCAGTTTCTCCTGAGATGAAACGACGACGGCACCAAGTGTTGTATGATGTATTTTGGGTGTTATTTTTTCGAAATTGTAGTATTATTTTTTAAAGTCAAATTAATAAAGGTAATCTTTTGACAAAAATATTTTGCGAATCCGATTATAATTTTAAAGTTACTGATTTTCAAGCTACATTTCCAAGAATGGTTTGAAAGATTTTTAGAGAAGCTATAATTGGTCGCTAACTATCTAAGAACATCGTTGAAAAGTAAAACAAAAGTTCAGTGAGAATTTAGATTAACATTATAAAAATTTATATGTATATAATTTGAAAACTAGTTAACATTTGCAAAAGTTTTTTTACCATATTTTGAGAAAATGTTAAATTGACGATTTTTTCAATCTTTAAATGAAATTTGAGATATTTCAATCGAAGAAATATTGAAAAGAAGCTGCTCGCAAGCAATGTTAATATAATGTAAATATATGTGCATATACATATATTTTGTGTTTGTTTGTTATTCCCAGAAAACTTTAAGAAAACTTCAATGATACTTCTGAATGTACAATCGTAAAAGAGATTGAATAAACGAAGGTACCTAAGAATTGTGAAAAAGCTTATTTGCAAGAATTATTGCTTTATTTTTTATAAGTGTTCATATTTTGTGTAACTATATGAAGTTTTGGATGAAAAATATTTAATTTTTACAGAAAGTCTCATTTTCGTTATTTGAAAAAAAATATAACTTTCGACGATTATCGTAAAATTCTGACAAATAAGCAAGACTAAATAATTATACTTGTTCCAAAGAATTAGAGTGCAATATATTTTTAGAAGATTAAAAATCTTTGGTTCCTATACATAACTGGATTTTAAGATTTTTATCTCTTGTAAGTGAGTATATTTTCAATGAATTTAAAAAAACTTAACTTTTTGCTTACATGCTTATAAAAGTTCTTTAATTGTTCTTGAAAGTAGCTATTTTATAAATTTTTAATTCTATTTTTTCACGATTTTAAATTTATGAGAAATGTCCTTTTCGTTGAGAAACTTACAGTATCATTAATATATTCAGCAAAGTTTTACAATCTAAGAACTGCTAGACTATAGAAAATTTTTAATAATTAAAGAAAAAAGACCCAAAACTGTTTTGGAAAATATACTTTTCTAATGTTTCATACTTTTATGAAATTAAAAAAATACAATTCGATATCAGAATAATCTAATATGAACTAGAAAAGAACAACTAAAAATTTGAAAATGTTACGGAGACCGGAAAAAGCGATCAACATCAGGAAAGAGAGTTTTTGCGCATCTGCAGATGCGACGCAAGACCAAATGTGCCGAAAGAAACTTTTTTGAGTTAGAGCCTGAGTGACCTAATTTACTCGGGTATCAGTTTTTATCAGTTTGAATATTAAAGAGGGGTCTTTGTTCACGAATTTCGGAATGTCATGTAGCAGATGCTTTTCGAAGTTTCCAGGATGTACGCCATTTTTTCACTTCTCCTTTTTTTGCAGATTTTAACTTGCGCATTGTAAAAACTAGAATTCAATTTACAGGAAATAAAACTATCTACATTTTTTTTACAAGTGATTTTTTTGGTAGAAGACTTTTGTACATTTTTCCTTTTCCTCTTGTTTTTTTCGATCAAATTACATAATTTTTACTTTCTGGTATATATTCATAATCGACAGTATTTTTACATAAATAATGAAGTTGCACATTTTTTATTACAGAGTTTCAATCACCCTGAAATGGTTTTAACTGAATGTACTTTTTTCCCCTAATTTGTTTTGCTTTGAGAGAGATTCGAATCGCGAGTAATTATCTGGATGATGACTGTACCAAATCATTGAAATGACTCCGGTGACGCTGCGTTTATTATGCTTTGAATACTTTACACAAAAATGCGCATTGCAATGCTTGGATTCGTGATGAAGATTTCACGAAGATGATATAATGTCAAAAAAAAGTCATAGTGTACTTCGCCATTAAATGAAAAAAATACAGAGAAAAAACAAAATTTTCGTCTTTCTTTGAGTTTTTCGTGGAAAATGTCGTCGGCGTTTTTACATTGAAAGAGATAAGTAAAAAAAATAAAGGCATAGTTTCCCGTCAGACAGGAAATTTAAGGACACTTGATCTGTCTCTTGACTTTTAGTTGGAAAGTTAAACTTAAAAAAACATTCTGTTTTAACTACATCACGTTAAAGAAGCTGTGCAATGTTATTTTAATCCAAAATTGAAAATACGTAGGTAAACGAATTAATAACTATTTAGTTATTTATTTTGTGAGAAATTTACATTTTCGAATCTTGTCACTCTTGTAATTTAGTTTCAGATTACACACCTATCGTATCTTGACGTGTGAAAAAATTTTGCAGTCGACATACGAAAAATATAGATTGTTAAAAGTTTTTTTTTTTCTTTATTTTCACACTTAGAGAAAGTTGTAAATTTCAAATACTTTTCAACTTCAACAATCAATATACCAAAAAACTATTTCTTTGAATGATTTAAAAAACTTTTCAGATGTAAAAACTAATCGACTTTGTTCCATGCAGACGAGCACGATATCCTAAAATACGTTCTCAGGTATCGAGTGCCAATTTTCTAATATCATTGCATCTTAGAATCACTAACGAGTCAAATTTGCAACGAACGAAAATGAAAAATTGTCGGGGTCCGTTGATGAGAGATCATTTGTTTGTTCCTCTTTCACCATTCCACGTCCATCTGCATGAAAAAAATGACGCGCCGAGGAAAAAGATAAGGGCACCTGTTTTCGCCCTTTTTTTCTTTTTTATACCTCCCCCCTTTTTTGCCCCCCCATCTTCTTCCCCTCCCTCCCCCACAACGTGTCTCTAAATGGCCTTTCAAGCAATTTTAACGTGTTCCGACTCCTCGGCGAAAAAAATACGACTCGTTGAAGAATGATCACGGCGGCGCCAAGCGCCATTATTTTCGATCCACTCAATCTTTTTCGTCTCGTGCTTTGGAAAAGTGTTTTTGAAATGTATATCCGACTTTGGCAGAGCTTTTGATTTCGAGGATTATTAGGATTAGAATATCACACAAAGTAAAAAAATCTGTTAGTTCGATGAAATTGAATGGTCAAAGTTTGATACTTCTTCGTTTGAAATTTATTTAGTTTTCCTGAACTTCTTGAAGGTTACATAAATATATGTAAATTGTACATGCTTACACAGGACCGTAGCCAGCCGTAGGGCCCGACGGGCCCAGGCCCCCTCCGAAATTTCGTGAATCCTATAATTTTCCTCAAGATTTGAATCACGTTTGAAAAACATGTCTATCGATAACAAGCCATTTTTTTATGACAACGTCACGCCTGTGAGACGTAGGGAAATGTAGAGAATTTCGAACCATAGAGAATGTCGAACCATTGACATATTTGTCATTATCTAACATGCGAACTATACGAAATTTCAGTCATCGTATTATTTCAGCTTCATCTAAGTTTTCCATAAACAGTTGAACCGATGAAACGTATTTTGTGCTTTCTGCGATAACCGACTGAATTTTGAGTTTCCAAAAGTGTTTTTTATTTAGAAAACTACATTGTTTTTTTAACATTTTCGCGTAAAACCAAGCAAGTGAATATCAATAAAATCATTGTGTGTTAATATTAATTACACTAAAAAAAATTTTTTGCATGAAATTTGGTTCTGTGAATTATGGGCGGCTATTTTGTAGAACATAGCTTGTGATGAATATTTAACCACATAGTTTTTGACATTTTTCAAGTAGATCATGTATTTTTCACGCTTTTTAATTGTTTTTTCATGCAAAATTACAATAAATTATCGACAAAGAAGTAGTTATTGGTAGTTTTTCAATTGTAGCGTATCACATGAAAAACTTCTAAGAAATCTTGATAAAAAAGTTATAAAAAACAGTCGTAGATTATAAATCACATTTATTATTTAAATTACGCAACTTAAAATTTTCATCCTCATTTACCATTTATTAATTTTACAAGAATATATGCGCGTAGAAGCTGCGAAAGCAAACCTAGCAAAACCACAATTGTTGTTTTAAAAAACTCGTGCTTCAGTAGAATCCAAGAAGAAGCAGCAAGAGCAACCAACGACTGATGAAGACGTGGATGATGATTCCTGCATCATTTGCGGAAAAAATTGGCAAAGAAGCAGAACCGAAACAACACGATTCATTGCAACGAGGCGATCGAGCTACTCACTTGCGATGTGTGCACATGAGTGGTGACTTTTTCACATGCAAAAACTGTGACTCCGAATGAACAAAATTTATTTTTTCTGAATATTTTTCATAAAAATCTCATGTTTCTTCATCACAAAGTCATGAATTAATGTTTTTATACCAATATTTGTTCAAATTTTCTCAATTTGCAAAGAGGTTCGACATTCTCCACGATTTTTAAAAATGACTAAATCGAACATTTTTGTAAAATCTTCAGAACAGGCCCGTATAAAAGGGGGGGGGGTTGAAACCCTCCCCCCATTGGGAAAAATTTTACATTTTTTTACAAATTAATTATAAATTTTAGCGTTTACCTTAATTTTTGCCGACCTTTTTTTTTTAGACATCAAATTTGAAAGTTTGACAACCTTTTTTTTTTAGAAATCATATTTTGATGAACCCCCCCCCCCCCCAACGGTAAATCCTGCGTCAGGGCCTGATTCAGAATATTGCGGAAAATTCGAATTTTTAAATTATTCAACCCAAAAAACGTAGCATTTTGTTTCTAGTAAACCTCCATTTCTAAACTTTTTAAAAATTTTGACTGTCGGGTGAGTTATGATAAACAATCAAAGTGTAGTTCGTGATTCCCTAAATTCCCCAAATAAAATATCTATATCATCTCTAGATTATGGCAGCAAAGAAATCACGAAAGTAAAAATTTTTAATTTTGTCTACTGAAATTGACGCTTTTGTTTGACAATTGATATGTATTTGCGTGACTGACAATTAAAATTCAGTGATTATATTCATAACAATAAAACAATTTTTCACTACTAAGTCTAACTTTAATAACGAATATCCATGAAGACGCCGATCAACCATTCTCCACTCCTACCCCCCTAAAAAAAAATTTGACTACGTTTTAGGCCTCCCACCCCTCCCCCCCCCCCAAACCAAATTTCTGGCTACGGGCTTGTGTTTATACAGGGTGTCACAGGGTAAGTTGAGCAGCCGAAAAACTAAGAATCCTCGCAAAATTCTAAGACAAAAGTTCCTTAGCCTTTTTTCACAAAACTCAAAAATAAAAAAGTTACTCGAGTTTGAAATTTGACCAATAAACGCGCTCGTACGAGGAGTGGGGATAAAAACCACGGACCAAACTTCACCCAAATTTTCTTCATATTTTTCTGAGTAAAAAAGTCTTTTGTGGTTTTTCAAAAAACTCAAAATCAAATAAGATATTCGAGTTAGAAGTTTCGACCAATTAGATTTCTCAGATTTAAAACTTAAATATCTTTTTTCATTTTGAGTTTTGTGAAAAGTGGCAAAGAACTGTTCAACTCAGAAAAATATGAAAAAAATTTGGGTGAAGTTTGGTCCATGGTTTTTATCCCTACTCCTCGTAAGAGCGCGTTTATTGGTCGAATTTCAAACTTGAATAACTTTTTTATTTTTGAGTTTTGTGAAAAATGGCTAAGGAACTTTCGTCTTAGAATTTCGCGAGGATTCTAAGTTTTCCGGCTGCTCAATTTACTCTGTGATACCCTGTATAATAGAAAAAGTACAATTCAAAAATTATTTATATTGATATCATTTGTAACAGAAATCCTATCGAGTTCATATAGAAATAACAGAAGATTATTAATTTGACGGCTACATAATCACATGAAAATGAATCTATTTAAAAAAATATATAATACAGCAAAATAAAAAAAAAAGCTGTTCGAAAATTGAACTGGATTCTCAAATTTAAATGTGATCGGTTATTTATGTGTAAGATTAGAATGGAATATTATTGAAAAATGTAACTGTATTTATATTTGAAACACGGAATGAATGTATAATTATAACTGCAAATATGCAATTAAAAACGCAATTGTTTATAATTATTTTTAAAAACACTGTTATCCTGCTTGTTCTTAAAATGTGGAAACGTAGATTCTAATTAAAAAGTCAATTTGGGTTCGTCTTTTGAATTTTTATACAGAAACTGCGATGGAAGATTCTGATTTACAAATAACAAGTGCATTTTCAATTCGTCATTGAACTGAGTTTTCAACTTGATATGAAAGTGGATCCCTGGAACCAAAACTTCATAAATCGAATTGAATAATATGCATTATAAAACACAAATATATCCCTATTATAAGTTAAAGAATGCATTTCCATCTAAATCATCCTTTTTAAATTGTTATACTAGAAACCTTCATGCATTTTAACAAGAAAATCTAAACGAATTTGCAATTTCTATATCTACGTTTCATCAACTGAATTTTAAACTGGATTTTTGTTCTGAGGAACAGAATATTTTTTCATTTCTAACATCCAGTTAGATATTCGAGTAAAATCTTCCCAAATTGAAGAAATATACATTCAATTAATTTCTTTACTAGACTCAGTTTGATTTTTGGACAAAATTTGGGAAATATAGTTATTTGAATTGCTATGAAGTTCATTTTCTGACCAAGAAAATAATTATATTTTATGAACAAAAATCCAAGTTAGTTCCTAACTACGTATCCAGTTCGATCGTCTGATGGAATTTTATTTTTATTGTTTCAGTACTTATTTAGTGAAATTTTCGTTAAAAAATTACCAACTATTTATACTGTTGGGAGAGTATTATATCGAAGTGAATGTTGGTTTTTTTTTACTCACTCAGTATAGTATCCAGATGGCTTTACAACATATGTTTCTAGTTCAATACTTATGTAAAGTTTCAATTAGATATTAAGAATTGAATCTTCTACAGATTTTTGAGTACAAACTCCCATGAGATTTTGAACAAAATTTATCAATGTTTGACCGTGAGACATTTCATTTGGTTTCTAATAGTAAATCTTTCTGAGTTTTGAAGTACAATTTTTGTCAGATCTGTACATTAAAATCTTATAAAATATTTTATTACAAATCTTGTTAAATAATTTACAAAAATAATTATTATCATGATAATTTTAAAAAAATGTATAATTTACAAAAAACCAATAAACGTTATTGTTACTGCCATTGCCTAAAACAAAATGTTACTAGTGTATGTAATTATGAGAAACCTTTCATGCCTATAAAAATATTCGATATTTTAAGTGTGGTTGTGTAAAGAGGCGTTTAAACATTGGCTTGATAAATTTTTAACCACGATCTTCGCGTGTGATCAGGTATATTTAAGTTTAGAGGCTACGTCAGCTATCTGTCTCTCAAATAGATATATTATACTCCAAGGGGATGGTAACACTTGTTTGATTCAATTCCAAGAATGGGCTCCTCAACGCTGGCTCAATTTTTCTCCCGTGAAAGCTGCGCTGGAGCCGCAACGTTCTAAACGTTTACCGTGGCTTCTCTATTTTTCACGCGACTTCGCGTCCGCTTACACGCTTTTTGAAATATTTCTGACGGAATTCGCAATGAAATGTATAGAGAAAAGTGGGCAGTTGAATTTTAAAAATGTGATTAGTAATAACTGAAACACATTTTCAATACAGTGGTCACAAGTATACACATTTTTCTCATCTACATATTTCCGGACGTGCTCTCTAAATCTGATATGAACAAAAATTCCATTTATTCATCAGTCCATCACAGAACCACTGGTTTTTCAGTACATCACTCTAAAAAATCAGCGGCTTGATAAGGTTTCAGTGGCTCAATCAGTAGACGCAACTATCACGCTGATCAAATCAGAATCATACTGGTTGAATTAGTGAAACAGAAAAAAGGTAATTTCGGGAATATTCGTATAGTTCCGATTGCAATCGACTCTTATTAAAATAAGTCCATTTAGAAATTCAAGAAGATTTTCATTTAGGAATCCAATAAATTGGATTTCTTTTGGGGAAAGCTGAATGAAATTTCAGTTGAATTGCAAGTGGATTTCCAGTTGAACTGGCCAATTAGCTTAACCAATTGTAAAACTAACAGATAACTGACTAAAAAGATATTCGTGTTGAAAGTTTTAAACAATCACACTGAGAGAACGATTTATTGATAGTTAATAAATATTTATTTGGATACGATCAAATAAATATTGTTTTGTCTCAAAGAAATACACGTTGCATGAAATAAAATTTGTTAACTGTTAACAGTTCATATCTTGGAACAGTCCGTTCAAATTTTGATTTGTAAACAGTTAACAAATTTTATTTCATGGAACACGTATTTTTTTGAGACAAAACAATATTTATTTGATCATATCCGAATAAATATTTATAACCTATCAATAAATCGTTCTCTCAGTGCAGATTTCTCAGATTTGAAAATTAAATATCTTTTTTGGTTTTGAGTTTTTTGAAAAACTGCAAAAAACTTTTCTATTCAGAAAAATAAGCAGAAAAGTTAGGTAAATTTTAGTCTGTGGTTCTTACCCCCACTCCTCGTAAGAGCGCGTTTATTGGTGAAATTTCAAAGTTGAATATCTTTGTTGATTTTGAGTTTTGTGGAAAATGGCAAAGGAAAATTCGTCTTAGTAGTTCATAAACTATAAACCCCTGAAATATTGATTGTTGACTTTGGGACACCCTGTATAAAGAAACATTTATAAGTCTTTCTTTTGAATGTCCGTTTCATTTTTTTTTTTTTTTTTAAGAATTGATAAAAGCTACATTTTAAGAGGAAAGAAGGAAGGAAACATATTTTTTCTAATAAATGCAAGCTAAAAAATCAATGAATGGATAATAAAAAATCGGACCGAGAGTCAGCGTATTTTGACAAAGCGTGTGATGTCATACACGAGCTGAATAGGCCAATGACAAGTCGATTGATGGTCATAAAAATAGGCATCTACCTGCTCAAAATTTTCCGTTAAAGAGAAAGTTATTCACTTTCATTCATTTCGATTTTATTTAGAAAGTGAAGTCTCATAATGAAACCCATGTGAAAAGAAAACTTGAAGGTTCCTCCCAACATAACTAATCTACATTCTGAATACATGAATCTTGACAACAAATCAAAAATTTAAGTGGAATTAAAATGTACTTCAACTCGAAACTCTCCTTCAACTTTTTGTCTTTTGAGCTTCAAGTTTGAAATTCTTGTGACAAATTCTCAGGTATCAAAAACCAAAACTCGAACCTAATCGAAAAAAGTGTCACAATCTGTAAGAATGAATTTGGCACAGGTGCGACGCCCTTTTTTCCCTCCTTCTTTTTTCCAACCTTTAGCTCTGGAGCAAAAAAAAGGAAATGAACAGAAATCGACATATGACGTGTACAATGGTCTGAAAGAAGACGGAAAATGAGGATCCGAGATAGAGAGAGAGGTAGAGAGGAAAAAACGGGGCCTGCTTTAATTCCTGCTATTATTGAAACATGAGTGCGTGCCACGTGCCGGAGGACCAACCACTAGGACTACTCGATAATATACCTCTCGAGGAAGGGCTATTTTACCTTTTCTTCGCGCTATGCAAAATGCCTTGGGATGCTTGTTTTCAGTGGATTATGAGAACGTTGAATCCCATATGTTTCGCTCTATTGAATACTGGCCAAAATTTGAATTTCTTAAAAATTTATAGGTATATTTGCAGGGATTTTTTGATTTTGGCAGGACTACAGTGAACCAGTGTGAACAATAATACTTGATAAACAAGGATTGCTCCACATTTAAAAATACAAATAAATTTGGCTGCATTTTCGGCTACACTAGCCCGATATTTATAAATTTTGTCTCATTGTCAGTATTTAGCGCATATTGTGGCAACTTTAGCACAGCATCAGTCTAAATTTATTTTCTTAATGGATGACTAACAACAGGCCTATTGATGAATTAATATTGGTCAAACATAGAGCTAATATTTGGCTTATTTCTTGCATATTAAGTCGCATTTGAAAGCTCTTTAAAGTGGCCAATATATTGCCAAATATTTGTTGATATAAGCCTCATATCAAAAAAATATTCTGTAATCTTAAAATTTGTTACATCTTGTGATTTGGAGAATTGTGTGATTTGTAAATCTTGTAATCTGGTGACATTATGTGATTTCATTCGATTCTAATCTCAAAACTTGACGTTTGGACGAGTTTTGAGATTATAATCAAATAAAATATGGTATTTTACAAGCAGGTCAAAGCTTACCTTGACAAATGAATAAATTAAACAAGCATCACCTGCTTGTAAAATAATATACTATTTCTTCATTTTACTATTTCAAGGACTTTCGTAACAAATTTTTGGTCTTTTGAATGTAGTAATTTCGTGAAATTCTATAATTGAGTGAAAAATTTAATTTTCACAATCCCTTCTTTGAATGGTTGATTTTCATCGCCTGTAAAGCGAGGCGAAAGTTGCCAAAGGCATCCGATCACATAAAACAGCGGGATAAAAAGTAACGCGAGCATTTGATTGGTCGAGTAGCGGGATGAAAAGTATGACCTCCGTGTATGATTGGCCTAGAAGCGTGATGAAAATTAACCTGGGTTGAAAGCAGTTAAAAGAGACATAATTGTCTTAAACTTGCGATGTATTTATTACTGTATATATATATATTTTTTCAACTTTTTTGCTATTCATGATCATGAAAAATCCTTTAGTAATTTATTTTTGCTGTTTGTGACTAATTCAAGGGTTTGTATTGCGCACTCACTTTACAGGCTCACAAATCGACTACTGAATGAAGGGATTGTGAAAAATAGCGTGCATCACTCGAGCTTCAGTAAAAACAATGCAACTCTCGGGTGAGTGCTTCTCTCGCTACGCTTGGGAATCAAAATTCACTTTCGGTTACATTTATTGATTTTCATCACTTGTAATGCAAATAGCTATTTCTAAATTAATAAAATAAAGTAATTTTGTGGCATTTAATAAATTTTTTGTTTTGAGACATTTCCTTACAGAGCAACATTTTACGATCTTGTGTCAACTTCTGATTTCGTAAATGTATGAATATTTATCACACTTATTGAAAAAGATTGTTCAGTTCTGAAAAATTCGAGATTTCGAGCAATTCTTTATTTTGTACTATTTTTAAATTTTAAAGCACTTTGTAATGTTGTGACTTTATTGAGTACTTCTAGATGAAATATTATCTACAGTAGAGTGAGTTTCACATTTTAGTTAGTTTCACTTAGTGAAACTTCTTATGTATGCTCTTTGGCTACGTCTCGGTTAAGCCGAGAACAAACATAAGAATTTTCACGAAGTTGAATTATAACTTTTGATAGTCTAATTTTTAACCATTAATAGTACCATTTTTAACTGTAATGAACTAATTTTTTTATAATAGATAAGCTAAATCAGTTCTGCTCTAGGGGTCCCTGGAGCCAGAATCGGCTTAGCTGTGTCGCGGGTTGGGAAAGGTTCCTTAAGGCCAGGTTCCTATGAAAAATTTTCAAAAAATCGAAAAAAAAAAATTTTCCCATAAATTGTTAAAAAATACTCTTAGAAATGATATAGAATTAGTTCCGACGGTAATCGCGACCGAGAAGTGGTAGAAAAAAGGTAGAACGGTGCGCGCCGAAACGATAAATCAGGCCGTTCGAGCAACCAAGGTAACGGCAGCTTTTCCAGGTGCATATAATATAATATGTCATAATCAATACTTGAAAATGATGCCTATGGAGATCAAAAAGGAGTTGTGTATGAAACTGGGATGGATATGTGAGTAAAATTCATCTCTTTTCACGATTTTTCACGAATAAAAACTCTAACCCATTAGCTCCCGAACGGACGTTTTTTCCTGTGAACTTTCAGGTCTTAGAAAAATGATGTAATGAGTTTCTAAAAAATTGAACCAAAGATTTTCTGAAGTAAAATTTTATCTTCTTTCAGAATTTTACAACGTTTTTGCTATGAAACGTAAGCCTCATTTG
>JAPYZL010076154.1:0-28955 GCA_030522825.1 Platygaster orseoliae | reverse complement strand
GTTCATATTCTTTGAAAAATCGATAAAGAATTGAAGATATTACAAATAAACTACAAATTTGGTATCGTTGGGAGCGGTAAAGACTTACGAATATTTATCTCCAAAAATCAATACGATCCGACCGTTAGCACCCGAGAAATCGCAGTTTTAAAATGACTCGACCAATTAAACTCGTGTCGAGACTTGCGCCTTGGTAACGAGAATCCCCTCTCCTACGTACTATCTCGGCAAAGGTCACGCGCCTAGGCCCTTATGGAATCCGGACGCTCAATTCTAGAAAAAATATGAAAATTTTTAGATTATCAGAAAATATTGGTAACTTCTGTATAAATGATAGTAGAATTTTTTTATGATTTTTAAGAACTACAGAAAGTGTAAAATTCTTAAAATTTTTAAAACCAAAAGTGTCCTGCAAAGATTAATTTCGAAAGTTTCATTAGAAATTTAGAAATTTCGGAAATATTCAAAAATCGAAATTTACCGACAATTTCATTGATTTTCCATAATTCAGTAAAATTCCAAAAATTTGTAATATATAAGAAAAAAATAAGTAGATTCTGTAAATTGCGGAAAATTTTTAGGTTTCCGTAAAACTTTGAAAACAGTAACATTTTCAAGAATCAAAAAATATTTTGTCATTTACAAATTTTCGATATTTTCTTTTCGATTCTCACTTTCCTAAGAACTATAAAACCTAATTATCATTTTATTTTGAAAATGGGCTGTAGAAACGTACTAAAAATTTACTATTTAATAAATATAATTTCAAGCCTTAACTTAAAATAGAACTTTATAATTAAGAAATTTTCATTTTTAAAATAAGTCATGTATGTTAAAACAATTATTCATAAATGCTAAGTTCTGAAAATTTTGAATATTTCAAGTTACGTTCGACGGTATAAAAAGGTTGAAAATCCTGGAGATTGTCATTAATTCTAGAAAAAATATAGAAATTTTTTATTATTCTTAAAAACTACAGAAAGTGGAAAATGCTCAATATTTTTAAAAACCAAAAGTGTGTGCAACAAAGAATCATTTTCAAAACTTACATTAAAAATTTAGAAATGGAATATTTCAAGTTACGTTCGAATTTATAAAAATGTTAAAAATTCTGAAGATTTCCATTAATCCTAGAAAAAATGTAAAAAATTTTAGAATTTCATAAAATGTTGGTCACTTCTGTAGATGATTGTAGAATTTTTTTATGATTCTTAAAAACTACAGAAAATGTAAAGTTCTCAAAAGTTTCATTAAAAATCTAAAAATTTGGCAAATGTTGATAAATTGAAATTCACCGACATATTTGTAGAATGTCCATATTTCTGAAAAATATAAAAATTGCTAAGATATTAAAAAAATGAGTGAATTCTGTAAATTGCGTAAAATTTTGCGGATTGTATAGAACTCTAAAAACTGCAATATTTTCTAAATTTTCAAAAATCAAAAACTATTTTATCACTTACAATTTTTCGATATTTTTATTTCGATTCCTACTTTTCTAAAAGCTATAATATTTAATTATTATTTTATTCTGAAAATGGGCTGTAGAAATTTATTAAAAATTTACTTTTTAATACATATAATTTCAAAGTTTAAAATAGAACTTAATAATTAAGAAATTTTCATTCTTAAAATTAGTCATGAATGCTAAGTTCTTTAAATTTTGAATATTTCAAGTTACGTTCGAAATTTTAAAAAGGTTCAAAATTCTGGAGATTGTCATTAATTCTAGAAAAAATATAAAAATTTGTAAAATTTTAAATAATACAGGAAACTTTTTATAGATTATAGGCATTTTGTATGATTCTTGAAAACTGCAGAAAGTGTAAAATTCTCAATATTTTTAAAAACCAAGCGTGTGCGCCACAAAGATTCATTTTCAAAACTTTTATAAAAAATAGAAATTTGGGAAATTTTGGAAAACTAAAATTCACCGATAATTTCGTAGATTGTCCATATTTCTGGAAAATTCGAAAAATTTGTAAGATATACTTAAGAAAAAATAAGTGAATTCTGTAAATTACGTAAAATTTTGAAGATTCTATAGAACTCCAAAAACTAATACTTTCTAAATTTTCAAAAATCAAAAAATGATTAATAGTATACATGGTGATTGTAAATGGTTTTGAATATTTTAAAGATCGCCAATAATGCTAAAAAAATTGAAAATTTTCTTGAATTTTATAAAACGTTCATCAATTTTAGAAACTGTTGAACATTCTTAAAATTTTTAATACTCAAAAAAAAGTTTGATCGTCCGATAGTAGTCGATAATTTCAAAAACTAAAAAAAAGAGGATTAACAACTTTTTACATTTTTAACATAAAATCATATTAATTTTATTCTAATTTTAGGAAGGGTTCAAATCCCCAAACCCCCCTCTTCTGCCTACTTTTCTGATTGTAATTAGACTTTTTTTCCTCAGCAAAAAAGCTTAATGGAATTTCCAAAGTCACTGGCATGCAGAGTACAAGAAATTGCCCAAAGTCTAATCCAGAAAAAGAAAATAACGATATTTGGCTCTCCCGACCATTCGTAACGGAAGTAAAATTGGAAAAAATAACTCACTTAAAACAGGTGTAAAGATGAATTTCAACTTTCGCAAGATTAAGAAAATGATAAATTTTTCTGATGATCAACATTTTTTGCAGCGAAATTTTGCCGAAGGTCCAAAGATAAAGCCAAATATTTCATTAACATGTCATTTTGATGATTCGATTGAATCGAATTTTAACATGTGGTCTAAAAATCGGGTGAATCGGTGGAGATTTTCTTGTAAGTTTTGTTTTGCTTTGATGGTAGTTTTCTAGAGTCTTTTTTTTATAATACCTATTTTTAAAATATTATATTTTTAAATAACCAAATTCGAAATAAAATATATTTATTTAATAATATACATACTTTAAATCAAATGTATTAAAATATTATATTCAAAAAATTTCATTATATTTAATATTTATATAATTATATATTTTTATTTATTATCATTAAAAATTTATATTTACTGAGTATATTAAATTAAAAAAAATTTTTAATACACAAATATTCTAAATAAAATATATAATTTTTTTAAATTGTAAAATATTTTAAAAATATTTAACAAATTTTGGCATTCTGCATTTTCAACAGGTGTTCCTCTTCAATATTCATACGCGTCAGGTGTGAAACATGTCATGTACGTGATGCAAGCCAACGATTGTAGAATGGAAAATGAAAAATCACAAACTTATCCTGCTTTTGTAGAGCCTATTATAATTGTAATTATCTACTGATAAACAATGCATGAGTTAAAACAGGGTTGTACGTAGTAAGGGGTTTTGAAGAACAGAAAAAAATTTTTATGCAATCAATTAGTTAGTAAGAATATCAGGGCCGGATTAACCGAACAGGCAAACTAGGCAGCTGCCTAATGCGGCAAATTTTGAGGAAACTTTTGAAATTTTTTTAGCTGTGAGAAATTGAAACTTAGCAGAGATGTCGATATTTCGTTAGCTGATTTAAGGATTTTTCTGCGCATTTTGTTGGTATGTGTAGCAACGTAATAAGTTAGTTTCATGATAACATTGCAAATTGATTACAAATTTAATAGTATAATAAGGAAATTTATTAATTGAGAATGGTAATTGTTGATGGAAATCGCGTAGTAAATTGTAAGAAACTTTTTCATGTTCCACGCGATAATTTAACTTGGATTAACGAGTTCTACAGGATACGAAATTTTTATTTTGAGATTTATATAGAAAACGGTCAACATTTCCAAAATTTTCGATATTTTTCGAATTTCGACGGAATGTCCGGAATAACTGAAATTTTCGAAAGAAAGGTACTGAAATTGTCGAAAAAACTTTATTGCGGGTATTTGAAATTTTGATATACTTATCAATAAATTTTGTCGACTATTTTTTGTTGAAAATTATCAGAACGCTCAAAATTTCTATAAATCTTAAAATTTTTCAACTTAAAGCATTTCGAAATTACAGATAATTTATGAATTTTGCGAAATGTTCTAAATATGACGAAATTTCTGAATAATTTTAATAATCGTTAAAGATTATGAATGGTATTCGTAAAGATGAGTATATTTTTACAATATTGAAATTTTCACAATATCCGAAAAAGTTGATATTTTTCAAGTTTTGACGAAATGCTCGGAAAAACTGAAATTTTCGAACGAAAGTTGCTGAACTTGTCGAAAAATGTTTATCTGCGGAAATTCCAAATTTTTATATACTTACCAATAAATTTCGTCTAATATTTTTTGTTGCAAGTTTTTAGAACGCTCCAAATTTTCACAAATTAAAAAATTTTTTAAATTCAAGCATTTCCAAATTATTGATAATTTATGAATTTTGCAAAAGTCTGATCATTTGCGAAATGTTTTGAATGTAACGAAATTTCTAAATAATTTTAGTTATCATTGATGATTATGAATGATATGCAGAAAAATAAGTATATTTTTACAATATTGAAATTTTCACAATATACGAAAATGTTAATATTTTTCAAATTTTAACGGAATGTTCGGAAGTACTGAAATTTTCGAAAAAAAGTTGCTGAAATTGTCGAAAAATCATTATCTGCACGAATTCTCAATGTTTATATACTTATCAATGAATTTTGTCGAAATTATCAGAACACATAACATTTCCATAAATTTTACAATTTTCTAACTATTTATGAATTTTGCGAAATTCCTACCTATCGTTTGCGAAGTTTTCTAAATGTGACTGAATTTTTGTAAACATTTAAGATTCTGAATGATATACAGAAAAATGAGTACATTTTTACAGTATTTCAATTTTCGTAATATCCGAAAATTTTATTATTTTTCAAATTTGGATGGAATGTTCGGAAAAACTTAAATTTTCAAAAGAAAATTATTGCTGAAATTCTCGAAAAATTTTTATTTGCATGAATCGTATATTTTTATATACTTATCAATAAATTTTGTCGTCTATTTTTTTTTTAAATTATCAGAACACATAAAATTTCCATAAATTTTACAATTTTCCAACTATTGATAATTTATGAATTTCGCAAAAATCCCATCGTTCGTGAAATATTCTAAACGTGATTAGACTTCTGAATTTTACTAATCATTGAAAATTATGAATAATATTCATAAAAATGTGTATATTTTTGAAAAATGTTAAAGTTTTTGCCATCTCCGTGATTTTGAATATTTTACAAATTTTAACGGAATCTTCGGAAAATTTTAAATTTCCAAAATAAGTCGCTAAAATTGTCGAAAAATCTTTATTCGCATAATATATTTCTACATTTTGCTGACTATTTTTTGTTAAAAACTATCAGAACACTCCAAACCTCTGTAAATTTTACAATATTCTAACTAGGGGCACTTTCTACTAGGGATAATTTTAGAATTTTGCGAAAGTTCTATCGTTTGCAAAATGTTCTTAATATAACGAAATTTCTGAATAATTTTAGTTATCATTGACAACTATGAATGGTATTCATAACAATGAGTATATTTTTACAATATTGAAATTTTCACAATATCCAAAAATTTTGATTTTTTTTTCAAATTTTGACCGAATGTTCGGAAAAACTGTAATTTTCGAAAGAAAGTTGCTGAAATTGTCGAAAAATCTTTATCTGCATAAATTCTAAAATTTTATATACTTATCAATAAATTTTGTCCACTATTTTTTGTTGAAAATTATCACAACACATAACGTTTCGAATAATTTTAGAATTTTACAACTATTGTTAATTTATGAATTTTGCAAAAATCTTACCGTTTGCGAAATGTTCTAAACGTGTCTAAATTTCTGAATTTAAGTAATCATTGAAGATTATGAATAATAATCATGAAATTAGTACGTTTCATGCGACATTGAAATTTTTGTAATCTCCGTAATTTTAAATATTTTACAAATTTTAACGGAATTTTCGGAAAAATTGAAATTTCCGAAAGAAAGTCGCTGAAATCGTCGAAAAATCTTTATTTGTATAATTTCTAAATTTTTGTGTTGAAAACTATCAGAACACTTCAAACTTCTATAAATTTCACAATATTCTAACTCGGGGAATTTTCCAATTACTGATAAATTTTTTAATTTTACGAAAGCCCTATCGTTTGCAAAATGTTATAAATGTAACGAAATTTCTGAATAATTTTAGTTACCACTGATGATTATGAATGATATGCATAAAAATGAGTATATTTTTACAATATTGAAATTTTCATAATATCCGACATTTTTAATATTTTTCAAATTTTGATGGAATGTTTGGAAGAATGAAATTTCCGAAAGAAAGTTGCTAGAATTTTCGAAAAATCATTATCTGCATAAATTCTAAATTTTTATATACTTATCAATGAATTTTGTTGAAAATGATAAGAAAACATAACATTTCCGTAAATTTTACTATTTTCTAACTATTGATATTTTATGAATTTTGCAAAAGTTCTATCGTTTATGAAATGTTCTAAATGTGATGAAATTTCTGAATTTTAGTAAACATTGAAGATTATGAATGATATTTATTAAAATGAGTATGTTTCATACAATACGTGGAAATTTTTGCTATCTCTGTAATTTTCAATATTTTTCAAATTTTGACGGAATCTTCGGAAAAATTGAAATTTTCGAAAGAAAGTTGCTGAAATTGTTGAAAAATCTTTATTTGCATGAATTCAATATTTTTGTGTACTTATAAAAAAAATTTTTAAGTATTTTTTTTTGTTGAACATCATCAGAACACTTAAAACTTCCATAAACTTTACAATATTCCAACTACTAATAATTTATAAATTTTGCGAAAATCCTGTCTTCTGCAAAACATTCTAGATGTGACGACATTTCTGAAATTAGTAATTATTGATGACATTCATAAAAATGAGTACATTTTTACAATATTAAAATTCTTGCAATCTCCAAAATTTTAAAATATCTGACAATTTTTTTCGAATTTCGCTGATTAATTAAATTTCTGCAATTTTTCAATTGCTTGAATATTTGAATTTCACAATATTCATTAAATTCTCAAAATGCCAGTCTTCTTGTAAATTTCAAAATTATAATAATTCAAGGGGTTCCTAGTGTGGGAAAAATGTATAAAATCATAATGAAATAACAATATCTGCCAAAAAAGTTTTAGATAACGTAAATTTTGAAATTACCAAGTTTGATTGAACATCTGAATTTCCATATTTTGACCTCTTTACGTTTTTTCTACATTTTTCCCATTCTATGATTTTCGTAAATTCATATAATTCTCCAATTCACTGAATTTCCAGCCTAGGGGCGCCAAGTTCCTAAATCCGACTCTGAGTAATACAATATAATAACGAATATGTAAAGAATGAAAATATGTAGTATTTTTAACCGAAAATCAACTATTTATGCTATATCTAAAAAAAACACTTCCGACAAATAAATAATTCAAACTAACAACCTTTCAAACCCATCTACATTTCAGACTTTCGACGTGTTCCTATTACTCCTTTCCGACATAAACGCGGATTTCTGCGATAGCAAAGGCATTCTACTCGACATAGATATCATAGCTAACAACAGAAATCAAGTCATGGTTGTAGTCAATTCTCGCGATGAAAATCCACTCATCAAAAGCGAGCTCCAAGAGTTGTTTGGAATAGTTCCCAAAGAAACGTGGCATCTGCAATCAATGTATTTCAGTACTAACGAGTCAAAGTATGCTTAACAACATTTTTCCCTGCTCATTAATAACTTGACACACGGTTTTGCTAAAATTTTTACGCTTCCCTTTCGCCACGATTTTTTATGATTTGTATAGACGAGAATTGATTTACGGAGTGGGAGAACTTTTCAACGAAATCGAAGGTTTCGTGTACCCTTTGAATGAACCAATTATTTTCAATCCATGGGGAGTTGAATTGTTGATAAGAACCATCGAGTTGTACTTGAAGCCAACGCCCTCGGACGCTCTTATAGAAATAGGATCCACGACTGGAATAAACGGCCTTTTTCTGTCGAAAGTAAGTTTTTTTCAACAATATATAATATACAATATGGAAGACATATTTCACGTAATATGTGTTCGAACATAGTTCTAAAGTATAAAATACCACGTCAACATAATGAACACTCCGTACTTCTCAAACGAACAGAAATGAATGATAACGCACAAAAACCATGAAATGAGAATGAATGGAAAAAAAATGATCTAATGTCGGTATAGATGTACTTATCATAAATGGAACTCAAATATTTCGTATCATCCTGTCTATTAATGGCATTACCAGTCCTCTTGATAAAAAACATCTCTGAAATAGCCCTTTTCCTATAATTCCGTTCAAAATCCAAAATCCTCGTCTCTTTCCAAGTATAATCATGCCCCTAGTCTTAATTGTTGGAGAACAATTTTAACATATCGAGACTGCAAGCGTTTTAAAATGGACATAACCACGATAAAAGGAAAAGAAGAGAGAAGAATGAAGATAAGAAGGCTATACAAGCAGGAGCAACCGAGCCGCGTTTTAGAAGTTTTGTCCCGACCGTTCACGATGTAACTTGTAAATGATTGAAATTCTTGTTGTAATGAACAAACTTTATTGTACGTGCAAATAGTGTACTACACATCTTTTTACTTTCAACTACCGCCACGATCCACCTACACCTCATCAACGCTGGATTCGTCGTTTATTTCAACAATAATATACCCTTCTCATAATTTTAAGAATTCTGAATTTTGTTTTCCATTGAGAACTTGGATGAAACTACCAGTTACGTTCTTAAGATTTCAATAACTCATTTAAAATATGTACTTATGTTTTTCAAACTTTTTCTAGAAATGTAGATGTGTGCTGGAGTTTGATTGCTCGCAATCCATAGACTTTGGGAGAAAAGTTCGAAGGATGAACAATATCGACAACTTGGATTACACGTTTGTCAGGGGTAGCAATATTGATCTCATTGGTGCAATAAAAATGTTTCGGAGTCTAATTTGCGTAGTCAACTTGAGCTTGTATCGTGGATTAGGTAAAGTAACAGTGAAAAAAATTTCCTAATGGTGCTTGGAATTGTACGTCATTTTTGTGGATTTGGTTTCAGAACTTTGCACGTGTCTGAGAAAGCTTCGACAACTGAGTTCGTTGCGTCGTCTTGTCCTGGTGACACCAGAGGCTGAAGATTGCTGGCAATCATTGACGAATCTCACCAAGATTACGGATGACAGCGATGCCTTCAAACCCGTTAGTTATTGCGCTATCAGAACGGTACCCGACAGCTCTCTTTACAATTATGTCATTCTTATGCATCGATCAAAAACGCTCACGTGATTGTACATAATAAAAAATTCTAAGATGAAATTGCAAACTTTTTTTCTACTTACAGGAGCATTTTCGTTAAAGGCAGTCAATTTTTAAGGAAACTTTGGAAATTTTTTTTCAGCTGTGAGAAACTTTGATTTAGCAGAGATGTCGGTATTTTGATAACTGATTTGGGATTTTCAGCTTATTCCATTGGTGATTAGCGTCCATTTTCTCGACTGCTAAATCCCGACAAAAGTTTTATTTTTTACAATAGTTTGTTTCCGATGTACATTTTTATTTTTAAATAATGATCGTGTAAGCCAAATTTTGTGGATATTTGAGTATTTTTCTTTCAGCCTTGTATGTTTCGTAACCTCTGACAATACTTCTTATTTGATTTTGTAATTGGTAAATGGAACAACATGATAAGTTAGTTTCATGGTGACATTGCAAAATAATAACAAGTTTGATAGTATAATCTCTTAATTGAGGATGGTAATTGTTAATTGAAATTTCATAGTAAATTGTAAGAAACTTTTTCACGCTTCACATGGTAATTTAACTTGAATGAACGAATGTTACAGGATTTCAAATTTTTATTTTGAGATCCATATAGAAAACTTTCGACATTTTTCAAATTCGGAATAACTGAAATTTTTGAAACAAAAGTGCTTACACTTCTCGAAATATATTTATTTTCATGATTTCGTAATTTTTATATATACTTATAAAAAATTTCGTCTCATATTTTTTGTTGCAAGTTTTCAAAACGCTCAAAATTTCCATAAATCTTGAAATTTTCCAACTTGGAGCATTTTCGAATTACTGATAATTAATGAACTTCGCGAAAGTTTGATCGTTTGCAAAATGTTCTAAATGTAGGGAAATTTCTGAATTCTAGTAATCATTAAATATTATGAATAAAATTCGTAAAAAAAAGTGAACTTTTACAACATTGAAATTCTTGCAATCTCTGAAATTATCGACATTTTTCAAACTTTAATGGAATGTTCAGAAAAACTGAAATTTTTAAAATAAAAGTGCTTAAAATCCACGAAATATCTTAATTTTCATAGTTTCTCGATTTTTATATACTTATCAATAAATTGTCTTACGTATTTTGTTGCAAGTTTTTAGAACGCTGAAAATTTCAATAAATCTTTAATTTTTCAACTTGGAGCATTTTCGAATTACTGATAATTTATAAATTTTGCGAAAATCTGATCGTTTGCAAAATGTTCTAAATGTGAAGAAATTTCTGAATTTTAGTAATCATTGAATATTATGAATAATATTCGTAAAAATAAGTAAATTTTTACAACATCGAAATTTCTGCAATCTTTGAAATTTTTAACATTTTTCAAATTTTTACCAAATTTTCAGAAAAACTGAAATTTTTGGAAAAAAGTGCTTCAAATTCTCGAAATATCTTCATTTTTATGATTTCTCAATTTATATATACTTATCAATAAATTTTGTCTAATATTTTGTGTTGCAAGTTTTCAGAACGCTCAAAATTTCCATAAATCTAAAAATTTTCCAACTTGGAGTATTTTCGAATTACTAATAATTTATGAATTTTGCGAAAGTTTGATTGTTTGCAAAATGTTCTAAATGTGAAGAAATTTCTGAATTCTAATTATCATTGAATATTATAAGTAAAATTCGTAAAAATGAGTAAATTTTCACAACATCGAAATTTCTGCAATCTCTGAAATTTTCGACATTTTTCAAATTTTGATGGAATGATCGGAGTAACTAAAATTTTTGAAATAAAAGTGCTTAGAATTCTCAAAATATCTTTATTTTCATAATTTCTCAATTTTTATATATTTATCAACAAATTGTGTCTAATATTTTTTGTTGCAAGTTTTCAAAACGCCCAAAATTTCCATAAATCTTAAAATTTTTCAACTTGTAGCATTTTTGAATTACTGATAATTTATGAATTTTGCAAAAGTTTAATCTTTTGCAAAATATTCTAAATGTGACGAAATTTCTGAATAATTTTAGTAGTTATTAAAGAAAACGAATAATATTCATAATAATGAGTATATTTTTACAACATTGAAATTTTCGCAATCTCCGAAATTTTTAATATTTTTCAAATTCTGACAGAATGTTCGGAAAAATTGAAATTTTGGAAAAAAATTTGCTGAAAGTGTCGAAATATCTTTATTTTCATGAATTCTATATTTTTGTATAAAAACTCTGTATTATTATATTCATCATCTTCTATATTTACTATTTTTTGTTGAAAAATATCAGAACACATAACGTTTCCATAAATTGTACAATTTATTAACTATTGATAATTTATGAATTTTGCAAAAGTCCTATCATTTGCGAAATGCTCTAAACGTGACTGAATTACTGAATTTTAGTAATCACTGAAGATCATGAATGATATTCATGAAAATGAGTATATTTTTACAATATTTCAATTTTCGGAATATCCGAAAATTGTTATATTTTTCAAATTTTGATGGAATGTTTGGAAAAACGGAAATTTTCGAAAAAAAGTTGCTAAAATTGCCGAAAAATCTCTATTTACATAAATTCTAAAATTTTCTGTACTTATCAATAAATTTTGTCGACTATTTTTTTGAAAATTTTCAAAACATATAACATTTCGATGAATTTTACAATTTTCCAACTATTGATAATTTATGAATTTTGCAAAAATCCTATCGTTTGTGAAATGTTCTAATCTTGACTAAATTTCAGAATTTAAGCAATCATTGAAGATTATGAATAATGTTCATAAAAATGAGTATGCTCTATACAATATTGAAATTTTTGCAATATCTGTAATTTTACATATTTTTTATATTTTGATGGAATCTCCTGAAAAATTTTCGAAAAAAAGTTGCTAAAATTGCCGAAAAATCTTTTTTTACATAAATTCTAAAATTTTCTGTACTTATCAATAAATTTTGTCGACTATTTTTTTGAAAATTTTCAAAACACATAACGTTTCGATAAATTTTACAATTTTCTAACTATTGATAATTTATGAATTTCGCAAAAATCCTATCGTTTGCTAAATGTTCTAAATGCGACTTAATTCTAGTAGTTATTGAAGATTATGAATGATATTCATAAAAACGAGTATATTTTTATAAAATATTGAAATCTTTGCAATCTCCGTAATTTTAAATATTTTTCAAATTCCAACGGAATTTTTGGAAAATTTGAAATTTTCGAAAGGAATTTGCTGAAAATCATTGATCATTATAAAATAATGTAAGCAATGTGTCAAATTATGAACCTATATGACATTTTACTTCCAAATTTCGTGCCTAATCTAATACAATTTCGTTCTAAAACACAAACTGTTGAATCTTTCCTCTGGAAACGTACACGTTGCACTTTTCCTAAAAAAAAAAAAAAAAAAATCCATTGCATTGTGCCTCTAAAAGAATCTCGTTCCATTTTTTCTCAGAACCAATTTCGTTGCATTTTTCCGCTCAGCTTTTTTCGATGCGTTTTTCCTCAGACCTTCGACACATTGCATTTTGGATATCAGCGTGTCAAATGAAATTCGTTAAAATTAGTAAATTTTTAAAATATTGAAATTTTCGAAATAAAATTGCTGAAACTTCTCGTGTCTTACCATAGTTTCATTTTGAAGAAGAAATCTAACAGAATGCTGTGAAAGCAACTCAATTTTTTCCAACAGTGAAATAAGGCAGGTATTGCATAATAAATGAGTATAAAAAAACCCCCGTTACTTAAAATAAAGTTAAAATTACAACATTTGATACTTACAATTAATGTTAGTATTTACAGTAAGACCCGAAAACCACAGAAAAATGGAGAACCTGAAAAAAAAATTCACCGTGTGATATGTAAGTAAACAATATATTTCTTATCATTATAATTAAGGCACTTGTTACCAATATAAAAACATACTTCACAAATGAGTTGCCGATGAGCGTATTTAAATACTGATATTAGACAACTAATTACGTCCGCGTATAATCTCCTAGCACGAATAGGGGAGAGCTGCAAGAAATCTCGTTGGCTTTTTTCTCTACATATTTATCAACAACTTGGATTATCACACGTTATTGTTTTTCCATCGCGGCGTGTACAATACATTGGCTCGCGCTCGAAAATCAAGTACCGTAAAAAACACGTAGACGAAAAAAATCTTACGCGACACTCCCCTAGAACGATTTTTGTCTTCGACTCAAAAGCAAAGTATAATTAAAAATACCATTACAGCGCGTAATACGAAAATCATTGTATCTCCGGAATCTAACTGTACGAAGTAGAAAGATAAAAATGAACATGTACGTATGCTCCAGTCCCTTTTGCTTTTCTAGCAACGAATCATTGCTTGATTGCACTATTTTGTCTTTGCATCGATACATATACATGATAGAAAACTTTTCAGCGGCGGCTGCAGAGCTTTTAATTCATGAAATTATTATACTTTCGTCATCGATTTAATGGGTTTCTCAATATTGTTGGATTTTGTGATAGAATAATACTAAGGCTTGATATTTGCGGAAATCTCATAATTTAATAATAAAAATTCGCTAAAAACATATTCCACATTCAAATTTCGCGCCAAGAAATGATAGTTTCGGTAAAACAGAAATCTACTTTGCCGGTTGTAATTGTCATCCATGAAGTTGTCTTCAAACATTTAGAATATGTAGTTCGGTAATAGGGTTGTTGATATTTTTAAAAATATCGATAAAAATCTGGATGTACGACATTTTAAAAAAATATCGATATTTATCGTTGAATAAAAAAAATCGATAATTATCGTCAATAAATATCAGTGGCCGATAAATATCGTCGAAAGTATCGATATTTCGATATATCGATCGAAAAAATTGCCTTGATAAACCAAAAATTTTACAAAAACACAAAATTAATAACTTTTTTAAAATCCATTACATCTTTTAACCAATACTGTAAATTATGAATATGACTTTATATCGGTGAGAAAAATGTCGAAAAACGAAGAAATGCCATTTAAAAGAATTTAAAAAAAATATCGATAATATCAGTGATAAAAATATCATCGCAAAATATCGATATTTCGATACATCGATTAAAATATCGATACTTCCGATAAATATCGATATAAAAAATTGCCTTCATTCACAAAAAATTTTACAAAAACACAAAGTAAATAACTTTTTTTTAATCCTTTATATCTTTTAAACAATAATGTAAATTGTGACTGTTGACCCAATATAGGCGATACAAATTTCGAAGAACGAAAAAAATGTCATTTAAAAAAAATTTTTTTTAATATCGATAATATCGGCAAAAAATATCATCGCAAAATATCGATATCGTCAGCAATAAATATTGATATTTCGATATATCGATAGAGAAAATAAATTGAAAAATTGCCTTGATTCACAAAAAGTTTTACAAAAACACAAAATAAATCACTTTTTTTAAATCCTTTATATCTAACAACCAATACTGTAAATTGTGAATATTGACTTAATATCGGTGAGAAAAATGTCGAAAAACGAAAAAAATGTCATTTAAAAAAATAAAGAAAAAATATCGATAATATCGGCGATAAAAAAATCATCGAAAAATATCATCGTCAGCAAAAAATATCGATATTTCGATATACCGATAGAAAAAATTCATTGAAAAACTGCAAAAATAACGATAATATCAGCAATAAAAATATCATTGCAAAATATCAATATTTCGATATATCGATAGAGAAAATAAATTGAAAAATTGCCTTGATTCACAAAAAATTTTACAAAAACACAAAATAATTAACTTTTTTAAAATCCTTTATATCTTTCAACCAATACTGTAAATTGTGTGACTTAATATCGGTGAGAAAAATATCATCGCAAAATATTGATATTTAAAAATACCGATAAAATATCAACAATCCTATAATCGGTAATAATAATTGCACGCATTGACAAACTCTAGAGTTTTATGGAGTGAACGACAATCGACGCCAATTTTAAATATCAAGCATCTTGAATTTCAGTCCTCGATTTCGCGAAATTGGACAAACATCGAATTTTCTAAAAATTCACGACCTGAACAAATTTCATGATTTTCGTTCATCAGAAAAGTAAAATTCCCGAAATAAACGTGATCACGTGACCCAAACAAAGCGCCGCGGTAAAAAGGAGAAACTCTCTTTAGTCACGTGCCATTGTGACATAAAAATACCAAATGTCACCTTTTCTAAAATTAATTCAAAAAAAAATTTTTCAATTCCAAGAAAGTCAATAAAAATTCGTGCTTACTGCACACCTGAAAAGAGACTTTCAAAAAACTTGAGCCGCCACTGTCATATAGTGAAAGACTTGCGGTCAAACCTCTCAAAGGGCACAACTGATTTAACAACGAAGCATTTAAATGAGCGTGCGGCTAAAGTACAAAAGTACGCTCTCAGCGACTCTTCCAATTACGGAAAAGCCGTGAAAACTCGTTTCCACCAACGCGGAGTTTCATGAAAAACCGTATATATATCTATATATAATCATCAACTCGAAGGCACACCCTTGGGCTCCGAAATCTCAAACTTTTCCATCTTAGACTTAATATTGACGTGTATCTTAGTCAAGCTACGAGTAGATCGATATAAAATAAATATACAAATTTGTGATACAATCGTGTTTGGAAGACTTAGGAGAGCCCAATTTTACCAAACACCTTCGCCAATTTGAGCTCCGTTACTTTTTTCCTTAAACGCACATCGACGACCGTGAAAATTATGCTATTTTTAGAACGTTGCTTGCAAAATTTGACATACCCACAAAACGAAAACGTCAATTTCCGGTTTAAAATCTTCCATTATTTTACATGCTAAGAGTATCGACGTTTCAATACCAAACGTCAGTGGCGAACACAGAGAGGGGCAAGAGGAATAAAATAAATCCATATATTTTATTTTTTAAGTCCGGAAAATTCAAAGTTTTCGATATGACGATTTTAAATATTTTCTCCTCCCCCCCTCCCAAAAAAAAATTTTATTTTTTCTGTGTACGCCCCTGCCAAAACGTATAACTGTCATCAGTAACAAGTATAAAATTTCCATCTCTAAAGTCAGTGTATACTTCGCATTTAAAACTATTAGATTTTTTCATCTCTCATGTCGATAACTTTCAAAATATGTAAAGAGTCTAAAATATAGATTTTTCGTTCTAACAATCACGATAATCGTTTTTCGTAAAAAATTTTCTTTTCATGGACGGCCGTTCCTTTGAAAGACGATTAAAGTCGCATGGTTGATTACCAAATTGCGATTTAGGCACTCGGTTGAATTGCTTTTTGTTTCGAGCATTGCGAACGTTATCAAAAAGTGATAACGTTGTATAAAACGCATGCGCAATCTTACGTACAATTATTGAAGCTTCTTTTCTTTTATTATTCATATAAAATATGTGTATATTTAGCGATTTGCGATATACGTTCAGTGCCCGCGTCCCAAGTAACTTTGGGCCTCGCAGTTCGTAAAAACGGTCTCTTAAAGGTGTTTTTTTTTCGTTATTTACTATATATATATATATATACATATAGTCCTTTTCATATACGATGATATATTATAATTATTCCTTGATATAAAGTGTAATATACTCGAATTTATATTATGATAAATGAATAAAAAATAACCTAAATTTACAAAACCACTTCGGATTTTGGGAAATGGCAACAAAGTTAGATTGAATCTTTGTATCTGAAAAAAAAATAATTCAAGGATTGTTTTTGAGTTCCAAACGCGAAAAAAAATTCACTTACTCTTTAGAAAATTCGTAAAACATTAAATACTTTATACTTAAAACATGAATATGTACAATTTTAGAATGACACTGAATTTAAGAAATTTTAAGGTTCTGCAAATAGAAACAAAAAATTAAAACTGTAAAGCACAAACATTCAATGTTTATAAAATAGAAGATAAATTGTGAAATGAAGAAATTTGAAAAACGAAAACAAGAATTTTGAATAAATAAGAATTCTGGAATCGAAAGATTTCGGAGTTAAAAAATTAAAAAAGTATTATTTGCATCCCACAAACTTTTTTACTGAAAACTTGGATAAAAGAATTAAAGAAAATTGAAATTATAATTTTGAAAAAACTAATTCTGAAATTCGTATTTTTCAAACTCAAAAAATGCATGTATAAAACTAGGCTTTGTGAATTTTCTAATAAAAAAAAACATTTTCTGATAAAATATTTGAAAACCGAAAAAAATTTTAATTGTTAAATTTATTCAATTAAAATTATAATTGAGCAATTTGATTATAAAATAAAAATTGAAACACGAAATGAAAATTGCTCTGCAGAAAAATTTGTTAAATTTAAGAATTGAAAATCATACTTTAAATCTTACAAAAATTTTTCGACCAAAAAACGTCAGTTTTCAAAACTTGGAATTATTTCGAAATTGAAAAAAATTGTAACTGAAAATTTTTGCAAATGTACTTTTGTGAACAAATGTTTCTAATAATGACTTAAAAAATAAATTATTAAAATAATTAAGACACAAAATTAACATTGCACAACACGAAAATTCAATGATTAGAAAATAGTTGAGGGGGTATTCTACCCAAATGGCCCGGAAATTACTACTTTTTTTATAGATGTTGAAAAAAAAAACTATTGAATATTTTGGAATGAAACTTTTTGTTTGTTGAACTGCATTATTTTAATAACAAATTACAATTTTGATAATCATAAGATATTTATTTGAATTGCAATGGCAGCGTATTAAAGTTGAGGCTGCAGAAAACAAAGTTGCTCCACGGTTGACATGATTTTGCACGTTCAAATTTTTTCTAAAAGAATATTTGGAAATCGAAAAAAATTTTAGTTTTTAAATTTATTAAATTTCCATTATAATTTAGCAAGTTGATTATAAAAAAAATTTAAACACAAAACGAAAATTGCTGTGCAGAAAAATTTGTAACATTAAGAATTGAAAATAATATTTTGAATCTAAAAATATTTCGATCAAAAAACGTCAGTTTTCAAAATTTTGAATTATTTTGAAATTGAAAAAAATTGTAACTAAAAACTTTTGCAAATGTACTTTTGTGAAAAAATGTTTCTAATAATGACTTGAAAAACGAATTATTAAAATAATTAAAACACAAAATTTAAATTGCATTACACGAAAATTCGAAGATTAGAAAATAGTTAAATTGAGAAATAAAAAAATTCGAAAAACGGGAAGAAAAAATTTCAAAAAATTAAGAAAATTTGTTTTTTCCAAAAACTAAAATATGCAAATTTCGGTAACTAAAAAATATCTGAATTGAAGGAAATTGAAATCTGCTTCGTTTCCTCGTTAAAAAAAAAATCTGAAATTTGAATTTATTATAAAAAAATATGCGTGTATAAAACTAAGCTTTGTACATTTTCTAATAAAATAATCATTTTCTGATAAAATATTTGAAAACCGAAAATAATGTTAGTTTTTAAATATATTAAATTTAAATTATAATTTAGCAAGTTGATTATAAAAAAAATTGAAACACAAAATGAAAAATTGCTCTGCAGAAAAATGTGTAAAATCAAAAACTTAAGAATTGAAATTACATACATTGAATCTTACAATAATTTTTCGATTAAAAAACGTCACTTTTCAAAATTTTGAATTATTTTGAAATTGAAAAAAATTTTAACTGAAAACTTTTGCAAATGTACTTTTGCGAAAAAATGTTTCTAATTTAAAAAATAAAATATTAAAAAAATTTTAACACAAAATTAAAATTGCATAACACAAAAATTCAATGATTAGAAAATAGTAAAATTGAGAAATAAAAAAATGTAAAAAACGGGAATAAAAAATGTCAAAAAATTAAGGAAATTTGTATTTTCCAAAAATTCAAATATGCGAATTTCGGTAACTAAAAAATACCAGAATTGAAGGAAATGAAAATCTACTTTGTTTCTTCATTAAAAAAAAATAATAATAATAATTTTGAAATTTTAATTTATTATATTCAAAACCTGCATGTATAAAAAAGCCTTGTAAATTTTCTAATAAAAATAACATTTTCTAAAAGAATATTTGAAAATCGAAAAAATTTTTAGTTTCAAACTTCCACGAATGGAAGGAAAACTTTCTAATTTTTTTTTTGTAATTTTTTCAGTAATGTTTAATAAGCAAGATGATTATGAAAAAAAATTGAAACAAAACGAAAATTGTTCTGCAGAAAAATTTGTAACATCAAAAACTTAAGTATTGAAAATCATACTTTGAATCTAAAAATATTTCGATCAAAAAACGTCACTTCAAAATTTTGAATTTCCTTGAAATTGAAAAAAATGTAAACTCAAAACTTTTACGAAAAAATGTTTCTAATAATGACTTATAAAATGAATTATTAAAATAACTCAAACACAAAATTAAAATTGTACTAGACAAAAATTCAATTATTAGAAAATATTTAAATTATAAATAAAAAAACTCCAATTTTACAAAAATTAATATATGCAATTTTTGGTAACAAATATCAGAATTAGAAGAAATTTAAATCTTTTTTCATTAATGTCTTGGAAAATAAATCATAAAAATAATTAAAACAGAAAATTAAAATTGCACTACACAAAAATTCAATGATTAAAAAATAAAAGTTACACCGAAAAATGAAAAAAAATCGAAAAACGGAAAAAAATGTCGAAAAATTCATAATTCCTTATTCCAAAGATTTATACTCAACGCCCCACAAAGTTTGCCTTAAAAAACTCGAATTTTCTCAAAAACCAAAATATGCAAATTTTCGTAAAAAAATACCAGAGTTGAAGAAAATCAAAATCTGCTTCGTTTCTTCATTTCAAAAAATTTACTTTCCACACTGAAAAGTATATAAAATCACAACGTGAAGTTCCAAAACTTACCCATCAAAAAACATCACTTTCAAAATTTCGAATAACCTTGAAATTGAAAAAAACCTAAAGTCAAGACTTCTACGGATAAAACTAATAAAAAAAATTTTTTTTAATTCAAAAACAATCTTAAAAACATTTCATTTCCACGCCAGAAATAAAATCCCCAGAATAAAAAGTGCTAAAATTCCCAACTCTTTTTATACCCCAAACATAAATTCAAAAATCTTGAAAATAACCTGGTTTCTTCTCCAAGACTTTTTTCACGATACTTCCAAAAACCAAAGTTACAAGGGAAACTGAAGCGTCACAGAAAGTACCGAAGAACGCAAAAGGTAACATCAACACTTTAATACTTTCTGTGACGGTCTTTGACGACTTCCCGTATCGCCAACAAATGCTCATTCCCGGTCATCGAATGACAACAAATTGCACGATTCGTCTATAATGATACCTCAGAAATACAGCTGCGAGAACGCACCATAAAAAATCTTTTTTTTTTATACAAAAAGGTGTTCCATAAAAAATACACAGTAACACCTTGAATCCGTCAATAAATTGAGAGGAAATCCAACTCCTATAATCAAAATCTGTATAACAATTTCAACACTTTAAATTTTGAATCCTTTTGAAGCCCCCCTAACTCAATGTTAAAATGTCGTTAAAGTTTTACCAACCTTCGCTTCATCAGACAAAGAAAACAAAACAGTGTTTGTTGTTGTTGTGTTTTTGACACCTGTCACCTGTCACATGTCCTGTCATGTGATTCACATGAGTCGGACGCCCCTGAAATAAATGACCAAAAAGGGGGGCCATAGAATTTTGACGGGTACAAAACTGTATTGTACAATTATTGTCAAACATAGACATTCGCTACGACTTCGGAAGTATATACAAATTTGATTTTTTTACGTTCCTGATTGGATTGTCATCGCTCTTGTCAGCGTTTGTAACGATATGGTCATACGTTCCCCTTGTGTCTCGAGCACCCCCCCCCCTCTTCCCCCCTCCACGTCCGCCGAACCCCGTTGCGTTACAGCCACGTCAAGACGTTCTCGGATTTCACGGTGTTGGGCCCTATCAGCGACTGCACATCGTCCAGGATGTCGCTCGTGAATTCCTCACTCAGCTGAAAACAACACTTTTGTTACGTTTCGCGATGCGTTTGGAGATTCATCGAGTATCGTTGGGGATTTGTGAATCGAATTCGGAGGTTTATATGAACATTCGAAATCTAAAGTATCATCGATTTGAGCGATTGCCGGTCAATTTCCCGAATCGAGAATCCCGAAAAGTTCACGTTTTAATTGCTATCACTCGTGCTCGAAGATAAATGATACCGTCCAAAGTTAACTTCGTATAAAAATTCGCAGCTTCCGGAATTTTTATCATTTTTGTTTTGATTACAAAATAGTAAGTTAACGATTTTTCGAATCATTGGTTTTTTTTTATTGATTCCAGGATTCCAGACTCGGGGAATTGGGCGGATACCTTTTTATAATTAAATAAACGAATGAATATCAACTTGGCATGAGTAAATGACTAAGGTTATTTTTGAATAAATAAATATATTACAAGGTGAGTAACTAAATAAGTTAAGGAGAATCGTGAAATTTTATAAAAAATTGTAAAGTTTTGTGGAAAGTTGTAAAATCTACGAAAAATTTGTAATATTTGTGACAGCGGTCAACTTTCGGCATAAGTGTTTTGTTTTGGTTTTTTTTTATTGATTCGGGAAAGTGTCTTTCGGGAAAATCTATTCGGGGAAGTTGTTTTCGGGAAAATGGATTTTCGAGAAATAGGTCTTTCTACAAAAAACCATTCGGGATTCTCGATTCGAGGAAATTGTTTTCGCAAAAATAGATGTTCGGAAAAAAGGTCATTCTACAATAAACAGTTCGGAATTTTCAATTCGGGAACATGTGTTTCGGGGATATTGTTTTCGGGAAAAAGGACATTCTACAAAAAACCATTCGGGATTCTCGATTCGGAAAGTGGGGCGAATATCTTATTATAATTTTATAAACAAATGAATTTTAACTTGGCAGGAGTTTTTTATAAGTAACTAAGGTTGTTTTTAAGGAAATAAATAAATAATAAAGTTATTGACTGAATAACTTAATGATAATTAAAACATTGTTTAAAAAATTGCAATGTTTCGTAAAAAGTTGTAAAATCTGAAAAGTTTGTAAATATTTGTGACAGAAGTCAATTTTCAGCAAAAGTGTTTTGTTTTGGTTTTTTTTATTGATTCGGGAAAATGTCTTTCGCGAAAAAAGGCTAGTCGGGAATATGGGTTTCGGGGAAGTTGTTTTCGCAAAAATGGGTTTTCGGAAAAAAGGTCATTCTACAAAAAACCATTCGGGATTCACGATTTGGAAAATTGGGCGGATAACTTTTTATAATTTAAGAAAAGAAAGTATTTTAACTTGGCAGGAGTTATTGTAAGTAACTAAGGATATTTTAAAATTTTATAAAAAATTGTAAAATCTACGAAAAATTTGTGAATATTTGTGATAGCAGTCAACTTTTGGCAAAAGTGTTTTGCTGTGGTTTTTTTATTGATTCGGGAAAATGTCTTTCGGGAAAAAGGCTAGTCGGGAATATGGGTTTCGGAGAAGTTGTTTTCGCAAAAATAGATTTTCGGGAAAAAGGTCATTCTACAAAAAACTATTCGTGATTCTCGATTCGGGAAATTGAGCGGATACCATTACAAATAAAATCTGTTAAATCCATTTTTACCATCACACATCTATAATATTCTTCAAGCTTTCAAACTTTTTTGTCCTTTTCAGCCACAAAATTATTATTTTTCAAATTACTATCGTAACAAAATATTCGTACATTTTATTTTTTGATCTTCTTATTCATGTCGAAAGGTAATAAAGTAATTTTTATAAACTTTTTTCTAGTACATCCAAAATCACTCCTGTCGAATATTATCTCATTTATTTTATAAACAACACTGAAATTGTATAAACCACGACATTTTTATGGGATGGTTGATTTCGTCAATATAAAAAAGAATAATAATACGAGTAATAAATAATCACATTACATATTTTATAAAATCATTATAATACCATTAATAAACAAACACACACGGAAAAGCTGAACTCAAATTCAAATTGCAGAACAAATTATTCTGAGCGTTCGATATTCTAATGACTTAGATTCACAAGCTTGAGAAATATTTTTCACTTTGAATAAAATTATATTTTATCGTGATTCGTTTACGTGTTTTCCTATTTCATTTTGAAAGTGCATAATTTATATAATTTGGATGGAATTGAACATCACATTAAAAAATGTTGTGTGTAATAAAATGTTAGTATTGTTTATAACAAAAAGAAGACAAAAATCGACAAAAATAATATTGGAAACATAACAAAAAAAGCGGTTAAAAATTCTATCATGATCCTTAGACATAAACAAATTTACATGTATGAAAAAAAAGCAGGGAATGAAAACAAATCGACATGAAAAAAATGAATGTATGAATGAATCAAAAAGAATAAATTATTATTTAATAAAAACTAAGTCTATTTGTCTTTGTCACTTTTTTTTCTAAAACATTATTTACATTTCTGTATCACTTCAATATTGTAAAATAGTCAATCTCCTTGATATCTGCTAAAAATT
The DNA here is from genome assembly GCA_030522825.1 of Platygaster orseoliae. Taxonomy (NCBI): domain Eukaryota; kingdom Metazoa; phylum Arthropoda; class Insecta; order Hymenoptera; family Platygastridae; genus Platygaster; species Platygaster orseoliae. Next base: position 5,202 of record JAPYZL010076154.1, on the reverse strand, counting down.
TTACAATTTACTGAAACGCATTTTATTATTTCCGAAGTACGATAATTAGAAATTTTTCGAAGGGAAAATAATTTCGAAAATAGCGCATTTTGAAGACTTTTTATATGTCAAAGTGTTATTTTTTTAAGTTCCTCGGAAAATTTCCTACAATACAGCACACTTGTAGACCGAAAAATAAATCAAAATTTCATTAAAAAATTCAAAAAATAAAAAAGCAGGAATAAATTTTCTTAGAGAAATTTGTGCTCTTTTCGTGTGGAATTCCCCAATAACGAGTACAAGAATAATTGACAAATTAAAATATTTATCACAAAAATTCGTAAATTCTTTAAAAGTTTAAAAAGTAAAACTTAAGTGTGATTTGAGGAAACAAATGAAATAAAATAAAACAAAAAAAGCAATACCTAAATTTTCATAATAATTGACATTTTTGGAAAAAAAAAAAAAAAAAAAAAAAAAAAAAAAAAAAAAAAAAAAAAAAAAAAAAAAAAAAAAAAAAAAAAAAAAAAAAAAAAAAAAAAAAAAAAAATGAAAATCGATCTTAATTTACAATACCAAGTGGGGAAACCATTGATAATTTAAAAGATTTTCGAAAACATTGATAATTTTTTTAAAGTATAATTGATAAAAATTATAAATTTCATAATAGTTAAATTGTATAATAATAATTATAAGAATTACAATATATAATACTAATTAATATAGTTGTATTTATTAATGTGATTATGATTATATAAATTTTGATATATTATTTATTATAAATTATTTTTTTAAATAATATTATAATTACAATTAAATTATATAGTTAATCATGATAATTACTAATAATAGTTATGATAATCATAATTGTATTTATTAATACGATTACGATTATATGAACATTCATATATTATTTATTATACAAATATTTATAAATTATATTATATAATAATTATATTTTTTTTTTTTTCATGTGTGTATCCTTCCAAATTTTCAAAATTAAGAAAAAAGGCATTGCCAACTTGAAAGATTTTCGGAAAAATTCCGACATACTAATGGAAAAAATTCAAAATTGCGTATAAGGTCGTCCATAAAATACGGCACACATTTTTTTTGCCACTTAAACCCCTTCCCCCTTCCCCCTCCACAACATACGTGAGTTGTCACGAACTTTTATAAGTAAAAATCTCAAGTATAAATTGTATTTTTCACAAATTTTATTATGTTATTGTGAATGAAAAATATATTAATTATGTCGAGCGAACAATAATTTGAATTTTTAACAATTAAACCATCAAAGAAAAAGCAAGAACATGAATTATCATGTATATTAAAATTAAGGAATATTTCAAATTTTTAAATCACAGAAATTTCAAAAGTAATATTTTAGCAAATGAAGGTAACGTAAACCAAGAAAATGCTAATTAAAAAATCAAAAATTTTATTCTAAAAGTAATATAATAAAAAAAAAATTTGTAATATCATAATTATAAAATCAACAATTCATAACTTCAAGACATATTTTGAAATTCGTAGAAATGATAGTAAATAATAAATAAAAACAATTGTTTGATCAATTTTTATAATAAAAAAGGTCGGGATACTAGAGAGAAAATAAAAACCGAAAATTGCAAAAACTGATTTCTTCGAGTATAAAAATAAAGAAAATTTTGAACTTAAAAATATGAAATAAATTAATTAATAAATAAACATAATTCAACAACTCAATAGACATTTTTAAAAAAACATCGCAAATCTTTTTTTTCTATATATTATTAAAATATTATATTTATCACTGAAGCCTTCGCCAAGTTACAATGGAAACCAAAAACCAAAAGAACAAGATTTTAAAAATCCCTCAAAAAACCAAAAAATATTATAACGCCATTTCCGTAATTCATGTTTCACTTAAAGTTAAATTTTCGGGACGTGTACTTTCTAAAATTCACAAAAAATTTTGAATTAACATTGTCTGCTTCGAATTGCATAATTCACAAATTTTACTGCCAATATTTTCAAATTCCATAATTATACAATTTTGTTTAATCAACAAAAACACTAATTTCCCACAGAATGAAATTTTTTTTTAATTTAAATTTCATTTATTTTAAATTAAATTTTTGTATCCGAAAATGTTCAAAATCTGATTTCATATTCTGAAAATATCGAAAATCACAAATTTGGTTTTATAAAACTCAAAATTTTATCTACAAATTACGAAAATTAATTCATATCAATTACAAAAACTCCTCAATAACTTAAAATATAATTTCAGAATCATCATTAAAAATTAATTTTAATTTAGTTGAACCTTAATTAATTTTCTCCAGATGAAAAAGGACCCCAGAAATAATATTCTGAATTTGGTGTAAGTGTAATGTATTTAATAGACGACCCCAAAGTGCCATTTCAAAAAGGTCCATTTTTTGGAGTATCCAAACGTGAAAATGAACCTTGCTTAAATAAGACGTTCACCATTTGGATTTGCCACTCTAAATATGTTACAAGAAAATTTTTTTATACTAATGAATTTTTAATTATTAAACTTTATTATTGAACTTCATTATTTCTTCTTATTTTTATTATTAAATTTTAATAACTATTTAATTTGAATTAGTAAACTCTACGATTTCTAAACATTTTCATAAATTTTCTTAATGTTAATGAGATATAATATTCATTGGAGAAAAGTTTGAAAATTTGAGTTTTTTTGCGATTGACTGGAAATTGTGTTTTTTTGTAAATGAAACATGAAAATTTCAATTACCAAGGCCGGAAAATTTTGTGGAACTAGCGATGAAATGGGATATTTAGGATTTTCATGAAAATTGCAATATATTTTGAAAAATTGATATGATCGATAATACATCAAATTTTTTAAAATTAAATATACATAATTCTCCTATTTTTGGAAAAAATCTTTTAACTTGACAATAACTTCCGGAAAAACTTTTGAACGATTTTTTTCTACTTTTCATGCGTTTATTGTGCAAATATTGTGATTTTTGAAAATATTGCATAATTTTTATTAATTCTATAAAATCAAAAAAATTTTCTAAATGGTTTGAAACAGTTTTTGTTAATTTTCAAGAAGTTATCAATTTGTAAAATTTTTTTTATATTTATTAATTATTTAAATTGATTCATGATTTATATTCATAAAAAAATATATATCTTTTATTTTATAATTTATTTCATTATTTATATAATTTTATTTACTTCATGGATATTAATTATTTAAATTATATATTTATATTTATTGTGATATTTATTTTACATTAATTTTATTATTTATTTAATAATTATTATTTCATGATTTATTGTATTTATATATTATATTTTATTATTTATTTATTTATAAGGCTTTATAATTCTAATTCTTTACAAATCTAATATAATATTTTATAATAAATATTATATTATTTAAATTATTTAATTATTTAAAAAAATTCATATTTGTTCTGATTATAAAATTTTTATTTTAACATTTTTTTGATTATAAAAATACGATTATTTTTCTAAAATACGAAAGAAAACAAAATTTTAAAATTACTCAAAAAATTTGCTTTCGCTCCCAAAATTCAGTAAAAAAAAATATTAACTAAACTCACTGAAAGTTGAGATTCTATAAAGAAATGAAAATTACCCACTTCTTGCATTAATTTCACATTTGTAATTTAATTACACAAAAACGACAAAAATCTTTTAAAATTTGATACTTTGTAGAAGAATCAGAAACTTTTTTCTCAATATTTTTACATTTGTATTTAACTTAGCAGATGCTGATATAAAATTTTTTTAACATTCCGAGGAACTTTCTGGAGAGCCTTTTAATTTAATATATAATTTATTATCTTCTATCAAATAAGTATCTGTTATTATTGAATAAATAATAAATAAAAAAATAAATAAGAAAGAAAAGTGATAAATAAATAATGGAATAATAATTAATAAAATATTTATTATTGTATTAAATAGTTTATTAGGTATAAAATTTTTTTGATACCAATACTATTATGATAATTAAATATATTATTATTAAAAATATTATTTAATAAATAATTTTATATAATTTTATATAAAACAATAATTTATTATTGTTATTAATTTATTATCTTTATTATAAAAAGTGTATTAATTGCTTTAAAACAATTTTTTTTTATAATTACCATAATTTCTTTAAATTCAAGTTGAAAATCCATAATTTTAACCCTGAGAAATTCCTCGAAACGTCTAAAATTTTTTATGAAATTCAAATTTTTCAAAACTTCATTTCTGTAGTAATACAGAACCTAATGAAATTCTTCAAAAATTGCCATTGTCAAAATTATAATTTTCCCAGAATTTTTTCTTTTGTTTTCTGAAAAGCATGGAGAGTGAAAGGGAAAGGAGAAAAGGGCAAAGGACTTTTCTGGCATGAGTTTTCATCATTTACAGAATAATAATATAAAAAAATTAAAAAAAAAAAAAAAAAAAATACCTGCAGCGTTGGAACGAGATCATCCGTAGAATCTATATTATCACTAAGTGGCAAATCCGGGGTCTCCATAGGTGCTCCGCCATCTGTCAACCGAGTTATTACAAGTTTTATCAGTGTCAAGAAGATACACAAAACGCATAATGTCCCAAAAATAATAAAACAGCCATAAACAATCGATTAAATAAAAAAAAAACAAAAGATTGATAAAAAAAACGAGAGTGCTACAAACATTTTGTCTGAAATTGGCGATTGAAAAATCACAAGATAAGAATAATTGTGTCGATGAATTATTTACAAGAGAAATCAACATATTTAAGATTTTTCTAGCTATTTGGGATTATAAAGATCAACTACTGTCAATCTACTAGGCTTAAAAAAATTACATGTTTTTAAATTTTATAATTAATAATTATAGAATTCGAGTACATGAAAATATGACATATCAAGAAATTTTGAAAATCAGATTTTGGCCAAGAATAAATATTTTCCGAATTTTGAATTATGGAATTCAAGAATTTAACATTATTAAGACGACTCGGAAGGCATTCTCTTTTCGTCCTTCTTCCTCTCATTTATTTTCCATTCTATGCATCTCTCTCGCACTACAGTAGGTTGCCAATCGTCTTAATGCCCGAAAATTTGAAATTTTTTGGATTTCGAAAGATATTCGTAACCCCCCCCCCCCCCGGACCGTCACCAAAATATATTTTCAAAAACTATTTTGTGATAAGCTTTCAGGAGGA
>JAPYZL010076129.1:0-20999 GCA_030522825.1 Platygaster orseoliae | reverse complement strand
CCTGCGTTCCATAAAAATGAAGCGGCCACTTTTACACATGCATGGGAAAAAATATTGTATGCTACACGAGACAAAAAGGATGATTCCAACGAGTGCAAAGTTTGGGTACGAGTGAAGCGAGTGCGCAAACTTTGCACTCGTTGGAATCATCCTTTTTCTCCCTTGTAGCATAAATATCTATTTTTCTGTGTGGACAATTTTTAAATAGAATTAAAGGAATTTTTTTATGAAAAAGGAATAAAAAAACTTTCACAGTTTCCAAATTTTTGAATCTATAAATTGAAAAAATTTCTTCTTTTTTTTGAAAAGTAAATCCTCAATTTGACTTTAAAAAACTCTTGTTCTCAAACAATGAATTTTGTCTAATAGAGATTATTACTGAATTTCGTTTATTTAACTCACTTGTAAAAAAAAAAATTAATTAAGGAAGAAAACAAATCCAATGTCGAAATTTTTGATTATTTTATGACAGTCATATAATTGCTATATAAATTTTTCCAAAAGTGAAGTCTAGGGTTTTTCTCTTAGGATGAAGCAAAAAAAAATTGCAATGTAAAATACCTGAATTCCCTGGATGATTTGACATGAAATGGCCCATGAAGTGCATTTTATTAATTATTTTTATATTTTCATCATGCTTGAATCGGGTAACTTTATAACCTCCAGGGATACACGTCGTTTTGGAACGACTGCATAAGTTCAGGGCTTCGAGGCTGTATTTTAGCGGAATTGAGTTTGAGAGGCCGAGTGGAGCTGGAAAAAGCTGGGGTCCGAAAAAGGGGACTCTTATCCAGGAAGTTGCTCCTGAAAAGCAGCACTCCTACGGGCGACGTTCTTTTGGACGAGGCCTTGAAACACTTGAAAGACACAGAACCACCGGAAAATGTCCAAAGCTGGATTGAGTATCTCAGTGGTTCGTAGTTTGTAATTTATCGACCATCTCTACACTCCATAATCCTTCATTTTTTTTTTTTTTTCATAATAAAAAACTAAAAAAATCATAAGGTCCAGAAGTATTTGTATAATAACCAAAAAAAGATATATGTGTGAATTTGTGACATGAATATGTGCACAATAAGCATACATGTGCTTATACGTGCATAATAGACTCAGATGTCAAAATATGTATGCAAATGCATATAAATACTCGCTCTAGTAATAACTATACCTCTTAATACCAGATGAACCACTATTTAAAGTAGACATGAATATGTGCACAATAAGCATACATATACATAATAGGCTCACAAATGTAAAAATTTAAATTGATGTTTCTTTTGTCAGGCGAGACGTGGAACCCTCTGAAAATCAAATATCAGCTGAAAAACGTGCGCGAAAGACTAGCGAAGAATCTAGTAGAAAAAGGAGTTTTGACAACAGAAAAACAGAATTTCCTGTTGTTCGACATGACGACTCATCCGCTCACTGACAGTCTCGCTAAAACTCGCCTCGTCAAAAAGGTGATTGTTTTAATTTTTTTATTCGGTTTTTCGTGTTTCTTGAAATGACGCGATTCGTTTTTTTGAAGATCCAAGAAGCCGTTCTGAGCAAATGGGTGAACGACGCGAGTCGCATGGACCGTCGCGTCCTGGCGCTCGTTTTTCTGGCCCACGCCGCGGACGTTCTCGAGAACGCTTTCGCGCCACTTTCGGACGACGACTACGAGGTCGCGATGCGAAGAGTGCGCGTGCTCTTGGACCTCGATTTTGAAGCCGAGGCAGTGAAACCGAACGCGAATCCTGTACTCTGGGCAGTCTTCGCCACCTTCACCAAGTAACAAACTTACCAACACAAATGAGACCAACTTGCCGGCATTTTACTCAGCGAAAATGATGTATTCACCGCGCTTTTTGTACGAGTACATCTGTACACACATTTTTTTTAAATCACCAATTCTCGTTCGCCGTCTTTCATGGATTTTCAGATTATCAAGAGGATGGTACTTACGATTTTGTACATTCGTCTTCGTGCTGGGGAGAAGGAAATAAAAGCAAGGCCTGTAAAAAAGCGTGTTAGTATTAGAGCAAATTACTGATATTTATAAAGAAGGAATTTACGCAGTGTAATTACGGTCCGTTTTTATTTACTTTACGATGGTTACATGTAAGATTTAGATAATTGTACAAATAGATATTCGCATATGAACACAAAGTTATGGTCACATACTGTAAGTTACCAAGTGTAATAAAATCAGTGTTACTCGAAGTTTTTTGTGTTGGTTTTCTGTGGGTTTGGGACATATGGATTGCGCCTCGAGGCTTTTGAGCTGTGCCAACATCTGGCTATGTTGCTTGGGCCCATTTCAACATGGCGGCGGCATGTGATATCGGTCAAAACCGTCAACACAATAATAAAAGCGAATAAGTGCTGCGTTTTTTTTTATTCAGTTTCATCGGAAATTTAGAAATTTAAAGCTGCATTGTGAATTAAAACAATAAATCTTACATTATGATCATGATTATAAGCTTTGAAAACTTTTCATGTGCAAATTCAAAGTACATATTTCATTGATTAACAGTGAAAATTTTATGAAAAACGTCATTAAAAAAATATAATTCATAAAACATAAAAAATATTTATAACATTTCTTATTAATATGATTAAAATGTATAAAATATGACATTAAAATTTCGTCTGATATTATTTTATAATACCTCAGATGAAAATATTTCAATTTTTAGAAGTGTGCGAAACAAGCATTTGCAACAATTAATTTAATATGTGTATTTCAATTAAAGTCAACACATTTACGCAATTTAAAGTATTTTGTCGTGTATTTAATTATAATAGAAAAATCAAAAACAATGTTATTCTCGAGGATTTCTTTCGCGTATATTCGTAATCATGAACATTATTTCTTCCAGTTGACTTTTTTCCCATTTACTGACGTAAAAACAAATATTGCATTTTTCTGACACAAATTCATGTATAAATTGCACAAAAAGAACAAAATTCAAAATTTGTTATAAATGTATAATTTTTTAGACATATTTATTTTGAAAATTACAATATTTTACATAATTTATTTTCCATTCGTAAGTCGTAAAAATTTTATTAGTTTATAAAGTATTTGACTTGAAAACTTGACTTTTTTATGAATTTCGAAGTTTTGAAAATACGATTCCTTAGCTGTTGAAATTTGACAAATTTCCTGGCTTTCAACATTGGTTTTTGTATTATCAGGGTTTTTAAATGAAATTTACATTTTGAATGAACGAAGTGCTATGTTTTTATTTTTTATTTTCCATATTTTAAACATTTCTAGCAGAAAAACTTCATCTTTAAGCCTCCAGAGTTAAATGGCACACTTTCAAAATTTCGAATTTTTCCAAAATAGAGGATTGACTATTTTGAATTTTCTGTTTTTCTAACATTTTAGCTGTGCCTAAATTTGAATGTACAAGTTTTTAGAACAAAGTTATGAGATTAAATAATTCAAATTGTGCCATGAATTAATTACTTTATTTCCTGCAGAAATTCTAATTATAAATTTTTTTGTAGAAAATTGATTAAAAAATTTGTGCAAGAAAAAAATTTTAAACATATTTTTTCAAAAAAACTTCTTTTAAAATTTTTCTTGTTATTTGTAATAATTATTAATTTCAGTTGATGGCTATATTTACAGAATTTCCTTTATTCTTTGTTTTCATAATATTAATATTCTTTAAATATTGATTTCCTCAATAATTCGCATTTGAAAAAACGTATTAATCGACTTGCACGTCCCGTTAAACGTGGTGCACGAGAATTTCGAATGAAAATCAATTTCTCATAAAAAATTGATTCCGTATAAAAATTATATTTCTCATAAAAATTTATGATTCTTTTGTAATTTTGTCAAATTTCTCACAGGGGGGCAGGGGGGTCAAATACCCCCCCCCCAAAAAAATTTTGTCTTTTTTTATTATTTATATATTCTATACATATTTGTTGCCCCCCCCCAAAAAAAAATTGTTTCTGGCGCTACTGATTTCTCATAAAAATTCCACAATTTATAAAAAATGTACAGGACTCAAATATTTTCTTATAAAAAGTATCAAATTTTTGATAAATGTGTCACTGGTTTTTATAAGAAAAATTTTTCATCATAAAAATTGTATACAATGAAATTGTTATTCTCATAACAATTTCATCTTTTTTCATAAAAATTACATTCCAACAAAAAACATCTTTCGCTAAATTCCTGAAAACAAAAAACCAATCAATGATTTAATTAATTATTAATTTCATCAGCTATTCCAATTTATTAATACCATTAATAAACAGCGCATTTTATTAATTACTCATCCATCGAATAAACAATTCCACTACGAGCCCACTTTCATAAGATCGCATCCTATTTCTCCACGATTTTCTCTCATGTTCCCCGATATGTTCGAGGAAAATTGACGGAGCTTTTCCCAGTTGAGAAGGAATATTCACGCGAGGGAAATGCGAGGTTTGCGCAAGTGCGTCGTCGAGAGTTCTGCGCTGTTGAGGGTTGACCTATACGCTTACACACCAAGACCAGCAACCCGCATTTTCCATTCCAGAAGACGATGACGTAAAAGTAACCGGACAATCAATCGAGTACAATTTCGTGTATTTCGGAATAGCCTTCCTTCGAGCGGTACTCGACCGAAAGTTGCAACAAGTGTGGCCTCGGTTCGTCAACTGCACCAGTGTTCATTATTTTCTCAACCATCGAAATGGCTCTAAGTAAGTTGTGAACCTAGTTTTCCACCCATTTTCCATGTGAAATGACAATGGGAAATTTGGATGACGTAAAAAGGGTAGGAAAATTTGAGGCAAACGTTTTCGCAATACAGAATTTCGGTAGAATCTGGAATTCCCCGAGTCGATTTTACATGATGTAAAATGTACTTGAATTGGACAAAAATGTATAGTATATATAACGTGGAACAAGAAAAGTATATAAATATAAAATATGAATTGAATAAATAAAAATGATAATATGAAATTATGAAATCCAGTAATTTTTAGCATAAAGTTTGAGAAAGAAATGGAAAAGTTTGGTAGGGGTGCTATGGTGCTTATGGCCACATAGGCCGAGCGCTGAATACCCAAAAAAATTTATACTTTCGTATTTATTCGATTTTAAAATTTATTGACATACTTTGTAATCATTTTCGAAAAACTATGAAATTTTGAAAAAACATTATTATTTCACAGATGAAACAAAGCTGGGAATAGAGGAAAATGCAACAAACGATATTTTCGACAGAAACAAGCTCGACGTTAGTGAAGGTTAGTTACAAAATCTCTATAAGTTCAAAATTAACCCTTAAGAACCAATTTTCGTAAAAAAATTCGAGTAAACAAGTAAACTACTATTTTTTACATTTTTCCATGAGTTTAAATTTTTTTTAACAAATATGAATTCTTACAGAAAGTGGAAGACCGAAACTAGAAATGTCCACTTGTGTCGCAGTGCTCACTGGTTTGACATGGTTACTCGTCTTCTTAACAATGCCATTTTCTCTCTTCTTCTGCATCAAGGTATTATAGCTATTTGTATATCTAAACCTACAACAAAGCTTGTTGTATTTTACAATGTGTAAAAAGCCTGTGTAGGTCACGTGACGAGGGCAAAAACAGCGAAAAACTAGCTTCAGCTACTTTTTCATCGTTTTTTGCCCTCATCGCGTGACCTGAGAGGGCGTTTTACACGTTGCCCAACACAATATGAAATTTTTGCGTTGCTGTGCATTGGTTATAAAAAATGATTTTCGTACAACTTTCAGGCCATCCAGCACTGACTTTTACATGAACTTTAATTTTTACAGTGCGTGCAAGAATACGAAAGAGCAGTCGTTTTCAGACTCGGGCGACTTCGTTCTGGAAGAGCCAAGGGACCAGGTATACATTTTTTTTCTCGTTTTCACAACTAGTTGCGTTATTTATCCAACTTTCAGGCGTCATATTCGTCCTACCATGCATCGACTGTTTCAAGCTCGTGGACTGCCGAACAACTTCTTTCGATATTTTGCCACAAGATAAGAAACTTTTTTACATACCTCCAAAACTTTTTATGCGTGAAATTTTGAAGTTTTTGCATTCTTTGAGAAGAACAATCAGAGTTTCAGTCCAAAAATATTGCAACTTGCACAGGTTCTAACGAAAGACAGCGTAACCGTTTACGTCGACGCGGTTTTATACTACCGAGTGTACAACGCGACCATGTCCGTTTCAAACGTGAAGAATGTTCACCATAGTACAAAATTACTCGCGCAAACGACTTTGAGGAACATTATGGGTACCAGGCCGTTGCATGATATTCTGAGCGAACGCGCGATTGTCTCCGATAACATGCAGGTGAAAATGTCTTGAAAAAAAAATTGTGATGAAGTTTCTTAGTGAATTTCGTTACTATTGCAATGTCTTCAGGATATTCTGATAAAATTGGAAATTAGGGTTTGGAAAAATTACAAATGAAAAGTTTAATATGCAATATTTCAGATTTCTCTCGACGAAGCAACTGAGAAGTGGGGAATCAAAGTCGAACGCGTTGAAATGTAAATAAAAGAAATAAGTAACTTTTGCAGAAATTGTGAATTGAATCGAAGATCTTAGCTTGATTTTATTACAGCAAAGACGTTCGTCTGCCACAATCTTTGCAGAGAGCGATGGCTGCCGAAGCAGAAGCTGCGCGAGAAGCTCGAGCCAAAGTAATTCTTCAGCTTGCAATCATATTATATGAAATAATATTGCAAAATTTTACAAAAACATAACAAAGTTTATAAATTCAGGATTCTGACGAAAAGAACGAATTGGAAGCATAAGGTATTGAATGATACAATTAATGCAAGCAATAAATTTGTGTAGGTTATTGCTGCAGAAGGTGAACAAAAAGCAAGCAGAGCATTAAAAGAAGCTTCAGACATTATTGGAGAATCTCCAGCTGCTTTGCAACTTCGTTATCTCCAGGTAAAGATTCTTTAAATTTATTCCTATTCAATGATTTGACCCTTGCACTATCTCAACCCATTTTCTAAAATTCACTTTCTTAGCCAGGGCTGGATTTAGGGATTTGGCGTTCATAGGTGGTTTCAAAAATTGCGGCCCCTTTATCCCACCCCCTTTCAACATCTATTTTCTCCGAAGAAAAAAATTTAAGTTCAGTGAATTGGAGAATTGTATGAATTTCGAGTCTTTCGCATGAACTTACAAAAATTATAAGAGAGATAAAGAATGTAGAAAAATGTCAAAAATTAAACAATTTGGTGATTCAGATGTTTTAAAGACTTAGTAATTTCAAAATTTACGTTGTTTAGAACATTTTAGTGGATTTTGTTATTCCAAAATAAAAATAAAACAAAAAAATCTTAAGTATGTCGAAAATTGAAAAATTTGGTGATTTAGGTGTTTTGTAAAACTTAGTAATTTCAAAATTTACGTTGATTACAACATTTTAGTGAATTTCGTTATTCAAAAATAATAATAAAATGAAAAAATCTTGAATATGTCAAAAATTAAAAAATTGGTGATTCAAATGTTTTGTAAAACTTAGTAATTTCACAATTTACGTTGTTTAGAACATTTTAGTGAATTTTGTTATTCCAAAATAATAATAAAATGGAAAAATCTTAAATATGTCAAAAATTAAAAAATGTAATGATTTAGATGATTTTTAGAACTTAGTATTTTTAAAATTTACGTTGTTTAGAACATTGAAGTGAATTTTGTTATTCCAAAATAATAATAAAGTAAAAAAAACTTGAATATGTCAAAAATTAAAAAAATTGGTAATTCAGATGTTTTGTAGAACTTATTGTTAGTAATTTCAAAATTTATCTTGTCTAGTACATTTAAGTGAATTTTGTTATTCCAAAATAGTAATAAAGTAAAAAAATCCTGAATATGTCAAAAATTAAAAAATTTGATAATTTAGATGATTTGTAAAACTTAGTATTTTCAAAATTTACGTTGTTTAGAACATTTTACCGAATTTTGTTATTCCAAAATAATAATGAAATAAAAAAATTTTGAATATGTCGAAAATTGAAAAATTTTATGATTTAGATGCTTTGTAAAACTTAGTAGTTTCAAAATGTACTTTGTTTAGAACATTTTAGTGAATTTAGTTATTCCAAAATAATAATAAAATGAAAAAATCTTAAATATGTCAAAAATTAAAAAATTTGATGATTAAGATGATTTTTAGAATTTAGTATTTTTAAAATTTATGTTGTATAAAACATTTAAGTGAATTTTGTTATTCTAAAATAATAATTGAGTAAAAAAATCTTGAATATGCCAAAAATTCAAAAATTGGTAATTCAGATGTTTTGTAAAACTTAGTAATTTCAAAATTTATCTTGTCTAGTACATTTAAGTGAATTTTGTTATTCCAAAATAATAATAAAGTAAAAAATCCTGAATATGTCAAAAATTAAAAAATGTTGTAATTCAGATATTTCGTAAAACTCAGTAATTAAAAAATTACAAAAAGTTTAATTTAATTTAATTTAAAAATTACAAAAATTACAAAGAACATCTTAGTGAATTTTGTTAGATTCCAATATAATTTCACAGATTTTTCACACTTTAGGAACCCAGTGAATTATTATTATTATTTTAAAAGTCCAAGAAGACTGACATTTTGAAAATTTATTCAAATTTGTGGAATTGAAATATTCAAACAATTATGAAAATTGTAAAAATGTAATTACTAAGAAAAATTCGAAAAGTTGTCAGACATTTGAAAATTTCGAAGAGTGCAAGAATTTCAACATTATATAAAAAATGACTCATTTTTATGACTATCATTCATATTCTTCAATGATTACTAAAATTCAGAAATGTTGTCACATTTAGAATATTTTTCGAACGATAGGACTTTCGCAAAATTCATTAATAGTTCGAAAATGCATAGAGTTAAAAAATTTTTAAATATATGGAATAAGTACAATAAAATTAAAAAATTACAAAAATTGAGATATTACTACAATTTAAGCAATTTCACAACGAAAATTTCAATTATTCTGTACATTATAGCAAATTTCGTTGATCCATCATAACTTCATACATTTTTCCTACTCTAGGATCCCTGTGAATTATTGTAATTTTGAAATTTCCAATCCCCGTTCTTAGCTCTAAAAATAAAACGCCATAACTTTCTATTTTCAGACTCTCAACACGATCTCGTCCGAAAAAAATTCTACTATCGTTTTTCCCCTTCCAATTGATTTGGTGACGTACTTTATGCAGGCGAAAGGCTCCGCTCAAAAATAATAAAACAACACACAAAACCGAAATATTTAAGCTTTTTTCGATGTACGACGCTTGAAAATAACCATATCTAAAGAAAAAAAAACTCAATAACCCATGTCTGTGTATTTCCGTGTTTTTCATGGCCGTGAAAATGTGGAAAAACGGGATTTCCACAGCTCTCACAGAACGCACTTTTTTCAAATGTCTTCGAAGTAAAAAAAATCACGTTTTCCGAAAGTTCGAGGATGTATATGTTATGAAACAATCGAAATGCCAAGAGATGTAAATGCATTTTCATGAAAATATTTCCAACGAAATACGTCCTTTGACTTGGACTTGATTTTCGTAGATTTTCTTGTAATACTTTGCGAAGCTCAAATTATCGAATTTTCGAAATGCCGAATATTTTATAGAAAAATTTTACCGATTGTTAATTATTTACAAGTGATATATTGTCGATTAATTTTCGAGTTCATGTACCATGACTTTTTCACGTGTACTTTTAAAGTTGATGTTTATAAAAATATCAATGTGATATTTGTACCCTATTTATCGCAATCGTTGCAAATATTATACAAGAACTGTTGAAAATAAAAATTCTCAATGTGAAAAATTCCTCGAGTTATCTTTTGTTCTTAAAATGCTTTTTATTGTTCACGCACACATAAGAAGTATAAATACACCGGAAAAAACTTAATTTCTATCATGACAGTAATAAGTTTTTTTCTCACGCATCCCTCGTTTCTGGTTCATCATCATAAGCTGCCATTATCCGTTCCATGATTTCCCACAATTTATCGCGAGTCAAGTCCTTTGAAAAAACCTACAAAATAATATTATTTAGTTAATAATTAAAATAGTTTGATAATTAGATTGTGAAAATATTTTAGTTAGTACTAAAAAATGACAATATTCTTACATTGAACCAACAGTTCTGATCGCACTCATCCATCAAAGGCACTACGACGCCATAAATTTGGAGAGCCAAATTGATGCAAGCTATCGCAATCAAATTCGGGGAGTAATCGAGAATTGCAGGGGAGTGATGAAAATCTTGCAAAAGTGCCATGCTGGTTTTCGTCACGGGGTATTTAGACCATTCTTCTTCCCCGAACCAAGCTTGTAACGATCTCAAATAATGCAGTAAATACTGTAAAAAAAGCCACAAAACGAATTAAATAAATGATTTCCAAAGTCTTAGAAATTTTGTATATATTATATATTAATTCCTAATATATAAAAATAACGCAGAAAAAGTTACAGAAAAATTGATGAAATTTATTAGAGAAATTCATAAAATCAGAAATCGCAGAGAAAAATTTTCGGGAAATCCATGAAAGTCACCAGATGGCAATATTTTACTGCAGAATGCCCTACTGTATTTATTATTATCATTATTGTGATATCTTCAGCGGGCCACTCAACTGTGGTTCAGATCACCTAGCCATTAGGCACCTGTACTCTATCTCCGCTGCCTCTTCAGATTTGCTGTCTGTATCGTAATACCTTGCAAAAGCCCAGTATCTGATGTACAATCAGCCCCCCAATATCCATCGATTCTATGACCGCTCCTCCTAGCATTGCATGTCTTTGACACGCCAATACCTCACACTGTATTTATTAAAAAAAAAAATTTTTTTTCATGGAAAATTACTTTGTGAGGATGAACAAGGTTGGTTTGGAATTTCAGCATTCGCATTATCAAAAGTTCAGCTTGAACAATCCCATCTCGCATGCTCCAGTACTCATCGCCCAAGTCCAAGGGTTGCGAACTTCGGTGTAACGTGTTGTGTGCGACATTCATTACATCGCGAATTTTCAGATTGTCATCTTTTACCTTTCCAGCCAAGTATAAACAGGTCGAAGCAATCAACTGGAATAAAAATTACGATTTATATTTATATTCAAAAACTCACAATTTTTTGTCTTTACTAAGAAATAGATACGTAAGGATCGTAGCCTTGAGGGGTCGTCGTTTCTTTGAAAAATTTGTGAAATAAAGTCGCAGCTGTGGCAATTGTCAAAGGATTCGCGTTCAATTTGTAACCTGTAAACAAAATTAATTGTCTTCATTTTAAACCGAATTTATATAGAAAAAAAATGTCAATATTACCGCATTCAAAAATATATCGAGCAACAGTGAATGTGTCGTTTAATTTCATGTAATCAATGGTGGAATTTTTGTGCAAAGTGTTCCGTTTTTCTCGCTGCATCGCCATCACATCGATGACGTCCTTCATTTTAGAGCTGTAAAAAAGATGAAGAAGTGAGATTCAGCACAAAAACTTGATTGGACACAGAGAGCGAGTGAAATAAAAAATATCTAAAATATATCATTTACAGTGAACAAAAATGAATTAGATTCGATGAAAACTTAGATAGTTTGAGAATATTTTAAAATTTTTAGTTAGGATGTATCAAAAAAGTAGTATAAAATTCGAACTTATTCATAAATATGACTTATAATTTTTTGAAAATAAAAAGATTACAAATTTTAATGGTTAGAATAAATTCTATTATCACAAATTTTTCAAGTATTTTGAAATTGAAATTCATAATTTTGCTAGTCAATATGTAGTATTTTTGTCAAAATCTGAAAAGGCCAAAATATTTAAGTTTATCATCGTAAAATATTATTTAATCAATTATTGATAAAACACTGAAACTTGAACAGAAAATAGTATAAATTTTCGAATTAATCTGGAAAAATAATCATGTTACTTATAAACAGAGAATATATGAATTTGTGTACAAAAAAATAAATTCGAATTTTTATTACAGTATAAAAATGTTACTAAAATGTAATTATTATTCAAGAAAACAATTTTCGATAACTATTAATAAAGTTTCCAGACTGAAATAAAAAAATTTTAATTTTAACTTTTCATATTAAACTGAAAACAAAAAATTTAGAACCTAAAGTTAAAAAAAAAGTTACTTATTCCTGGTTAAACCTAATAATTTTCTTATTAATAAAAATTCTGCCGATCGAATTTATAAAATCACAAAATTTTACAGTTCTGATTTAAAACTCGCTATTACAAGAATCCCAAATTTATAAAAAATCAAAATCTGCAAAACTGAAGAAATTCGAAAAAATATCTTTGAACAGGCGCGTAGGCAGGGGGGGGGGTTCAAACCCCTCCTAAAATTCAAGATAAATCCATTATTATTCCATGAAAAATAGACAAAAGTGATGATAATGAAAAAAATTCATGAAAATAACAATTCCTAATCATAAAATGAGTGTAATTCAAATTCGATTCATAATTTTTGAATTTTCTAACTAAAAATAACAATTATTCTAATTGCAAGGAATTTTTTCTGAAACTAAATTATAATGCAAAAATAAATAGCCGAACATTTCCAAAAATAAATGTGGAAGAACAATTTTTTTAAATAGTGCTTGTAAAGTAAGACTGAAATTTATGAAAATTCGAAGAATCTAAAAACTTTGAAATAAGAAATGGAGTTCTTAAAAATTTAGACAGAAATTCATGAAAATACCAGAAAATGTTTCAAGTCATAAGATTTCTTTAAAACACTGAAAATTATCGAGTTCAATGGAAGGATTGCATTTTTGAAAATTTCTGCACGAATAGCATCAATGTATGAAAATACTAATAAATGATAAAAAATCTTATAAATACTGAAAAAATAAAAAAATTCAAGGAATAATTAAAATACTTCAAATTAACGTAGATCGAATTATCCATGAAATATATGAAATTATTGAAAATCTTATTTGGGTTCTAGAGCATTAAGTTTAAAGAATCGATATATATATATATATATATAGAAATTTGCGATAATACTAGAAATTTCAAAAATACTAAAAAATGCTTTTGATTTTCGTAAATACTGAAAAAATGTGAGAAACAATAAATATATGTAGATATTTAGAATAGAAGAAAATTTTCTCAACAATATTATTTCACAAAAATAGTCGAAAACAATGATGATAAAAAATAATTCATAACAATAACTCTAATAAATCGAAAAATCAGTGGAATTCAAATTAAGTATAGAGTTTTTATTTTTTATAACTCTAAATAACAATTATTCTAACTTCAGAAGAATTTTCGCTGAAATGAATGTTTGACTGTGTACAATTTATAGCGAAACATTTTGGAAGCTATACAAAATAATAAATATAGCTAACAAAGATTAATAATTATTAATAAATGGTATAGTCAACTAGAATTTTTTAGTACTACAGCATTAAATATTCGATATCTGTGTACTATGATTTACTCAAAAATCTTGAAAAAGTTGATGTATAGAAATCCATAAAAAAAATCAGAATATCTGTTGAGTTGTGAAAAAACACTAAAAGTATGAGAAAAAAAGTCCTTAACTTTGTTACTTGAAAATCACAAAAATTAAATTTCATTACATTTAATATATACATGAAAAAATATGCAACTCTGGACTCCAAAAAAATTTGATAATCGTACTTTCATGACCACATTTTTAAGGATTAAAAATTATATAATCCTGAAGAAAATATGTATATATTTTTTCGAAAAACACCCCCTGAAAATTTTTTCTGCCTACGCCTCTGTCTTTGAATCCAAATGTTTAAATTTAAAGATCGACATACAAAATTGGCCTGAAAAAAGTAATATGTATAAAAATTCGACAACTTTTAACTTTAAAAACAAGAAAAACTGTCGATAAATAAAAGTAATATATTTTAAGTAAAAATATATTTCATGTTATTTATAATTGTATTGATTATATTATTGTGTGTGTATATATATATATATATATATATATAGATAGATATTTATATTTATAATTGTAATATATTTCAAAATTCAACAACTTTTAATTTCAAAAATGAGAAAAGCTGTCAATGAATTCAATAAATTTATTTTTTCGTCAATTTTCACGTGAAGCTAAATTCACTGAACATGCAAAACGACATATGTACAAAAAATGGAAGAATAATAACTACATACACATTCATTTTATTAGAAGCTATAATTAACATGCATGTTTTACGACATCCGTCAACCTGACGTTACGAACCTAACCTCAATTTTGGATACGTGATAATATCTGTAAAAAAAGACGACAATTCGCGTCAACTACATAATAATAACTAAAAAAGCAACAGGGGCATTGAAAATTTATCGTTTCGAACATTTCCTATGCAGTGTAAGCCGGTATTATCATTATGACAATTTAGTGTAAACAATCATATTCAGGTCAGGTTGGTTAAAGTTAAATGTTTGGTCTATATCGAAAAATGGAAGAGTGTTACCTAAGGAACTCTTGTGTATTCGCAAGTGTTTGGTTCGTTTGGTTCATTTTTGTGGAAGATATTACCGGTGCATTCGTCAATTATATTAAAGTGATGATGATTTACCACTCAAATAAGATGTAGCAAATTTCAACTGATACACAGCAACGATAAATCAATCACCTGTCAAAATCAAACATTGACTGAGTTTTGTGAACTTTGTGATTGTGTATATCACAAGTAGTCGCCATTTTGAAAAGCGCGAAATTCAAACTAGCTGCATAAGTTTACCGTTATTGATCGCAACATAAAAAATTATAAAAATAAGTCTAAACGTTCAATAAAGGTTATTCGTCATTTTTATTGAAGTGATGATAATTTACCAACTCAGATAAGTAATATGTAGCAAATTTAAACTGATACACTGCAACGAATCAAGCACCTGTCAAAATCAGACACTGACAGCGTCGTTGTGATTGTGTATCACAATAACCGTTACATTACCGTAATTTATTGCGCAGACGTTTTTTGATGTGAAAATGACCGTCAGATACTGATCGTCAATGGAAATCATTTTTTTCAAATACACATTCAAATATTTTCGAGTTTAAAATCACTAACTAAAAAAAAAATATTTTAATGAAAACGGCAATTTATGATTGTTTTTTATTGGATTCACATGAGCATGTTAACCAATTTGCGATTTAGTACGCGGTGCGCGAGAATTTATAATTCAAGAAAAGATTTGGTATAGACTGTAGCCACCAAACAAGAACGAGCGTTTTTTAACCATTATTGACACTAAAAACAATATAAAAATAAATCCAAGCCTTCAATAAAGAAAATATAATAATAAAATGAAATGGGGATGAAGAAATTCAACAGATTTTCTCATTTTCACACATTTTCTATCAAATAAAAATGTAATGCAATGAGGAAACATGCGAGACATTGTTGATATATTATCACTGTAATTTCAACTGAGGGAATCTTCATCTCGTCGGTTTTCGTCGATAGTTTCAGCCACGACATCAGGAGTAGTTGTCGAATCTGGGCTGAAAAAATAATAGATAAATGATAAATATTTAGCATAATTTCACAATTAAAAATACTCGAATCAGTTGCAAATTACCCATCGTTTTTCAGTTGTTCCTGCTCCAACCGAGCGTTAGCTAATGCGAGCTGATCTGTTAGTCCACTATTTATTCGTTGGAGTTTTCGAATATTGCTTGTCAGTGTGTCAACTTGGTCTTGTGCAGTTGAAAGTTCCATTTTCAACTCTTCGACTCGCTCTCGCACGTGTTTCACCTCAAGCTCATATTGCTCCGAACGCCTTAGTGCGTGCGACACTTGCATCGTTTTCTCCCCTAACGTTTTCGTCAACTTGGCATACGAATCCTTGACATCAATTAATTCCTTAAACAAATATAAATTTTTTATTTTACAGATTTATTTCCATGAACTACGAATATCATTGATTTTGTAAAATTTACTTCGTTTCTCTCGGCAATTTGCTGCTGCAGAATTTTCGTGTTTTCATGAGACAAAGACCTGATATTCCCAGATATTTTTTTCGAGGAAAGTTGTTCCTCCAAGTCTTGAATCTGTCCTCGTAACTGCTTGTTTTCTCGTTGAAGAGAGTTTTTCTCGCTTTCCAGTCTCTCTCTTTTGCCCCATTCAGCTGCATTTTCTGACTGTAGTCGCTCCAACTTGAGAAAAACATTTAGAGTCATCGTTTAGTTATAATTTCAGTCATGAAAACATCATTTTATCAGCAAACTCTGGCAAACTCACTTGGATGCAGCAAAGTTCCGACAGTCGATGGTCCGATCCCTCTTTTTTCAATACTTTCCCAGAACACGCATCTGGATTTATTTCTAACTCAGATTCGCAGTTTGGCTCACTGATTGGAATTTCGCTTTCTTTTCCTATTCCATATCTAGATGTTCGCAATTTTTCGTTCTCCTCTTGCAAACGCTTCATTTCTTCCTCGAGCTTATCCATATCTTGTCTCAGCATCATTTTCTCTCTACATAATAATCATAAATAATGAATAATAATCGTAAAATAGAGAATAGATTCAATTCATCAAATTCATGCTTACTCTTTCACAAGATCAATCGTGGAGTTTGCCTCCTCGATCTTCGAGTAAAGAGCGCTCAATTTTTGCATGTAAAATTCTTCGTTCTCCGCTTCTATCGACGACTGTTTTTTCTTCGACATGCTTTTTTTCGTACTGCCGTTTTCGTATTTGGACGTTACACTAAGATCCACAGAAGAATCGTTTTCCTTGTACAACTCTACAGCATGTTTTGGAACTGCCCCTTGTAGTACATATTCCTCGATTTCTCTGTAGACATAATAATTTTATTAAAAAATCCAGAAAATTCTTATAAAAATATTACATTTTTTTATGCATCAATTCCACAATCGTATTACCTATTAGTAGGCAATGCACCGAGAAGCTCATCATCTTCATTATCTTCGCCCTCGTCATCGTCATCTTTCGAAGGACTCGAAGAACCCACAGTCAACAAATCGTGTCTTTTTGGATTGACCCGTTCATGACACTTCACATTATTATAAACTTGCAAAAGTTGATCGATCCCAAGTGCATTTTTCAGTTCAGGATCGGACTCCAAGATGGAAATGATTTGCTGATCGAATTGCCCAGCGTGTTTTAACAGAATATTGAGAATTTTATCCATTTCTTTTTTCAGCTGTTCATTTTGCATCTCCAGCTCTTGAAATTCGTACTTGAGGGCGTTCGAATCTTTCACGGTCGATTCGTACTTAGCCCTGAAAGCTTTCAGTTCTTCACGTGCTCTGTTTCTCTCGTTGCGCACTTTGCTCCATTTTTCACGCCAATTAGCAGTGCAATCTGACCACCAGCGCATTGTTTTTTCCATCTGCGTCGCTCTTGCTCGGGCTTCTTCCACTTGTCGCTGGAGAGTAGATTCCTGTTAAAAAAAAGATGCACATGCATATAGAGGTTATGTGATACTTGTATGACCGTGACTTTATTAGGGAAATCAATTTATGTTTATGAGAAATGAATTATCATTGAAAATTTTCGTGCAAAACGCCTAACACAAGTCGATTAGTACTCTTGTGCTCGCTAAGTGGCTACACCGTACTTTCTTTCGCATGTGAATTATTGTGGAAGTCATCTAAACAAAATTCTTTTATCATCAGCATGTTATTTGTCATATATTTATTATCAACGTATTGTGTATTATTTGTCTAATAAAATACCAATATTGCTAGTCTTATTTAACCTTCTCAAAAATGATCATGTGCAGGTGTATAAAACTGTTAAGATTCTATTTTTATTGAATGATTTTCAATAAGAAATTTGAACCTGTCAGTTGATCAAATTCTATTTTTTTCTTACTTCATTTCATCATGAATTGTGACATGTTTTTTATAAATTATAGAATTAAATTTTGCAGTCTGATGTCATTCAGATGACACGGGCTTTTCAATTATGAAACTTCTGTTGGACATAATTCATAGACTCTTACTTGTTTGCTTTCCCATTCTCCATCGATGTAACGTGCTATCGGTGGCGGCAAGGGTGGCATGACCTCGTGTTGTCTTATTTGTTTACGAGATGATGTTCCTCCTCCACTCAATGTAAGTGCTGTAGTGATGGAGGAGGAAGACTGTGCCATTGTGATGTTACCACCTCAAATCTGTTGGTTTATAATAAATTATTTTTATGTACTTTTTGCTATATAACTGGATAATGAAAATTTGACTTTTCAGTGTCTTATTAGCTGTGTAGCGAAAGCACTCGAAGTTTTTAGTGGCTATATTTTCTTACACAGAATTGAAACAAATTGTATAAAAGTAAATATGAAAATGTATGTTGTGAAGTTTTTCATTGAATGATAGAACAAAATTTTTTTTTGGTCAAATACCCTAGTAATTTAAAACCTTATAAAATCATTATAAAGACTTTTTATAAAGTGACCTTATAAAATCCTTATAAGTTGATGAAAAATTTATGAGGAATTTTAGAATTTCTAAGGATTAAAAAATTAAAAAAAAATTTTTCCTTATAAAGATTTTATAATATCGCCTAATAAGGAGTATTATTTTTAAAAGGGTTTTATAAGGTTGCCTAAAAAATGGAAAATTTTATAAGGAATTCAAATTTTTATAAGGATTTTATAAGGTTTATATAAGGTTTCAGGTTACTAGGTTAATATACTATTTTTGATGTAAATATGTAGTAAATAATTTAAAAATTAGAATCATTTTAATTATTGAATATTATTTTGTTATTTCCTAGTGATTTTGATTTTTATAAAAAAAGCAAACTTTTTATAAATATCGGAAATTGTTTATGAGAATTCCGTTTTTTATAGTCAACCACATAAAATTGTTTTATAAAATGATCTTATAAAAAAATTTTTTTTATAAAAAAAAGGCAGTTTTCTAAAAAATTGAAAATTTTTAAAAAGAATATTCAAGCTCTATATGTTTTTTTTTAATTTATTATTTTTATAAAAAAATTTCCCACTGTATAATAAATTTTCAATTTCTATAAATTTTTTTTTAAAGAAAATACTTTTTATAGTAAAAAAAATAAATATTTGTATAAAAATTTCTGCAAAAAATAGAATTTTATGAAAAACATTTTTTTTTAAGTTTTTATAAGTTACTTTATGAAATAAGTTTTTTTTTTCAACTTTGTAAGGTCAACCTTATAAAAGTTTTCTATACAAATTTTTATAAGGTTGTTATAAGGATAAAAATCACTAGGGTTTGAAAAAATAATTTTGATTATTTAGCTAATCTGAGCGCTTCTTTAGCTTTTACTGAAAAAAATTGATAACTCTCTTCATTTTCTCAAATAATAAAAATAGCAAAGGAAAAGTCATCTTCAAAATATTTTAGGCATTCGCAGATTGCAAGCATTCAAACTTTTTAAGGACCCACAGAATTTTTCATTTTACACTTTTTTTTCACAAGGTGTGATTTTTTGTATTTTTTTATAATTTTTATTTGTATTCTTCAAATGACAATTTTTTTTCCTTATCTTTCTGTAATTCAAATCGATTAATTCAGAATAGTAAAAAAGTTGTTTAAAAATAATTTTTGACAAAAGTAACAATTCTCAATATTACTTAATATTACTATTGAAAGCAGTATGCAAATGTCAACATTTTTTCCCTCTTCCCTTTTTATTTAGAGTATATTATTAAAAGGGTTTTTTATTTGACATTTTTTCAAAACTATTTTATTTAAATTTTTTTCATTTAAAACTGAATTTATTTAAGGGGGTAGTCAGGTTTATATAACCTTTGTTTTAACAACTTTTTTTTGTTATTTATTTTTGTTTGACATTTACAACTTTTTAATATGTCATGAGACATGTTATTAACTAGCAAAAAAAAAAATTTATTTTTCATCAATATCTGGCCAATTTATGGGCGATAAGATAAGGCCATGTTGAAAAACGGTACCCATGATTTTTCAACTTTAAGTCATCTGAAACACAAAAACCAAAATTTTTTCCAAAGAGCACATAAATGGCTATCGCATGAACTATGGTCTTGATTGTTCATTAATATTTAATAACAAATTAACTTAGTTATGTGTTTAAAAAAAGGGAAAAAAAGCGGAAAATCGCAAAATTCTTCACTTGTTTGTTTATAAATATTTTTCCATAATTGTAGTTCATGCTATAGCCATTTATGTGCTCATTGGGAAAAATTTTGGTTTTTGTGTTTCAGATGACTCAAAGTTGAAAAATCATGGGTACCGTTTTTCAACATAGCCTTATTGTATCGCCCATAAATTGGCCAGATATTGATGAAAAATAAAAATGTTGTTGTTTTTTTTGCTAGTTAATAACATGCCTCACGACATATCAAAAAGTTGTAAATGTTAAACAAAAATAAATAACAAAAAAACTTTGTTGAAAAAAAGGTCATTTAAACCTGACTATCTCCTTAAAGGGTTTGATTTTATGTATTTTTTTTAAATTCTTTTTTGTATTCTTCAAATAATAATTTTTTTTATCCTTCTGTAGTTTAAATAGATTGATGCAGAATAGCAAAAATTAGTTCAAAATTAATTTTTGACAAAAATAACAATATTACTCAACTTTATTATTTAAATCAGTATGCAAATGTCAACACTTTTTTCCCTTCTCCTTTTTTATTTAAGGCATAACATATACATATGGGTCATTTCATGGGAGATTTACAGTCAAAATTTTTTTTCAACCAAATATTTTTTTTCGTGTTTTCAGATCGAAAATAATCAACACGTATTTTTTTTTTTTTCAACGTGATAATTGAAAATTTCGAAATATGATTTTTTGAAATTTCGTAGTCTGTAAAAAAACTTTTTTTTTATGGCAAACTGTTAAAACAGTTTTGAAGATAAAATGTTCCCTTTGCACCTTAATTTATTATGCCTATGTGTACAAGCTTTCAAAAAAACTATAGCACACCTACCGTTGTTTTTTTTAACAACAATATAGTGCATTGTTATAAACAAATTCATTTTTTCCAAACTTGGA
>JAPYZL010076121.1:0-12044 GCA_030522825.1 Platygaster orseoliae | reverse complement strand
ATTTTCCCGACTTTAACAAAATCTGTTAAGAAAAATTATGGACTACGATTATTATTTATATAAGATCGTTATTGGGAGATACATTGAAATTTATAGGAGGACTACGGATTCTCTTTAGTATGTAAGTGATTTTGAAAAGATAAGAATTTTCGTGAACAGTTTTTAAATAATAATTATGTTATTTTAGAATCTTGTAAATGAGATCCTGATGAGGACATAAGTTTATGGTCGAAATATTGATCAATAAATGAAATAAGAAGATTTGGCTCTGTGTGATCATTCTCTGACATTTTTACCAAGTATATTTATTCTTGTAGAAGAAAGAAATACTGCGATTTTTTTGTTACAGTGATTGTTGAAATCCATAATTTTCTATTTTGACAATGATAATGTAGTTCAGCTGATTTCAGTGTCATAAATGAGTGAATGAATAGTGACATTTTTTTCCGTGAGCGTCAGGATTTTTCGTGCATCTGCTTTATGAAATTCGTTCATGCGCGTAAATTTTTCAATTTTTCCGCGACTCGAATTAATTATGGCGCTGAAAGTGTACGCGCTTTTCAATTTTCTTCGCGCTTGGGAGTTTTCATATTTGTTTTTCTTAAGTTTGCGTTAAATAATACAACAATCCAATAATCGAATATTTCAAATTATAATTTGAATTAATTGAGTGGGAAGTTACAGGAATTCTGTTTTCGTATTTTTTTCCTTTTTTTATTATAATATTTCATTTTAGAATTAGCAGACAGTTTTGACTGAATATAATAATTATTTTTATGTTGATTTAAACAGCATGTGTTATGAATTACGCAATTGACATTTTGATGTTTAGAAGTTTTATTTGGTACAATATTTTCTTTTCTCGTCGTTTTGTCATGAATACGACTTTGCATGTTTTAATTTACAAATTTTTTTTGCGTTTGATCTGTATGTCAGGAGTTTTGGGTTCCCGGTAATCTTGCTAACAGAAATATTGAACTTTATTCCAAAGGACATTTTTTTGCCGTCATGAATGCACACTTGCACAGTCTTTTGAAAGCAATTTATGTAATTTGTCCCTGAAACTTACAAATTGCATATAATGATGGTGATTCTGACTCTATAAAAGTTAAGCATTTTCTTTTGTTTGATGATATTTTTTAAATTTTTGCTGTTTATTTAGTTAACTTCAGTTCAGTGTAGTAAATGACTACAGAAAATCTGAAACAGCTATGTTAATTACAATTTATTGTTGGAGGTATCCGACTCTAGATTTGGGAGCGATTTGTGCGAGTTTTGCGCTATTTGTGGGTGTTCGTTTTATTGGCTTGGATTTGGCTTAATATGCCACTGTCATTTTTTTCTCTTTTCTTTTCAAAACGAAATTCAAGCGTTTAGCGTTATTTCTAATTGTTATTCAACAGCGACCGATTTGTTTGGGTTTTACGCGAAAGGGATTTCGGTACTGATTTTTCGTTAATAACATTTCTCACCATCAATATCGTGTAGTCATTTTGTCGACGTACGAAGATACATACGTACTTTTCGAACGCATTCCTCAAATAAGTTTGGTGAAAAACTTCCTAAATTTTTTGTACATTTTGAGAAACTTTAGGATCTTTTGTACATGAAATAAGTATTGAAAATTTTATGTTCCAATTTTTTTTCATTGTAGTTATTTTTGTTCTTGCTGATATTCTCTTTTCTTTTAAATCAAATATGAGATTAATAATGTTTTGAAATCTTTAAGGCTTAATTAGGTATGGACAATTCGATAATATTTTCTGTATTTTTGCGACATTCATTTGAAGTCGTAATTATATAAGTACGAAATGAGTTACTCATTTTCTTCACAAAAGCAAGGTTTTCAAAGACAGTTTTTTTAACGCGAAGTCAATAAGAGATATGACTCTTATTTTTCACCAATGGAAATTTAAAGGTCAAAGCAATTGAAAGATAATTTTTAAAATAGTTATAATCATCTGCATGATGGATATTCTCCAGATACCACAGATAATTATAATGCACTTCCAAACAGGTTCCATTCATCGTCGCAATCAGACAATTTTGATTGTGCGTCTGGAGAAAACGTCGAAACATATTTACCGGAATATTATGATATTTGTGAAGATATTCAAGAAATTGTGCTAAATCTTCCTTTTTTCGATGGATTGGATTCATCCCTCCCAGATTTTTTAGATTCGATAGAAAATTCAATATGTATGATTCCACCTTCTTTTGAATCCTATTTTTTGCGAAGAGTGCAACAGCTAAAGCTTGATTTCCGCACTCGTGGATTGATGCGTGGCAGAACTTTTGACTCGATCGATAAATTCCTAGGGTTTTTGAAAAACACTTACTACCGTCCACAATCAACGCCTTATTTGAGAACACTTTTACATCAGATCAGACAAGGCTCGAACGAATTGACACTCGATTACTATGCTCGGGTGTACAAGTTACGCTGTGACATACTTTACTCTTTTCAGACACATTACGGTCACAGATATACACGTGAAGATGCTGAAACACTCAATCAGGAAGCGGCTGAAACATTTGTTAAAGGGCTCAAGAATCCAATGGATTCTCTACTGGATGAAAAATTAGATCTTGATTATATGTTTCATAGAGTGACAGACATCGAGAACGGCGTACCCAGTTTTCGCAGTCTTCGCGAACCACACCAGCAAAAACATTCGTTTTCACTTGAATATCATAATCGCACTTCTTCTTTTAATATTCAGTCAAATGGTCAAGATAATTTTCGCTCAGAATATGTATCCTCAGAACGTTGTCAATTTCGCAAAGATAGGTCGCACACTGCTCTTGAGTGCAAAAGGAATAGGGTTGTCTGTCAACTGTATTCTTGTCGGGGACATGAAGCGTCAGAATGCGACAAAATGAAAGGTGGCCGGTCAAAGCGTAATGTTCAAGTAATCGAGAATGACGCTATTTTTTTGCGAGCTAGTAAGAGAGATTCTCGATTTAAATTGTCTTGTAGTTTTTGTAAACGCGTTGTCTACACTCAGGAGAGATGTTGGAAGAAATTGAAGGCTCAGAGACGTGATCAGGGATTGACTGTCGAATTAGGAGACTCTGACGTGCGGTCAAAAGTAGCAGATTCATATCTGAACGAAATTAAAAGAGGGAAGTTGTCGAAATTTTTAGATGAACCAGAGGATTCATTGTCAATTGTTGGTGATGTAAGAAACAAGACAGATAAACGGTTTGAAACAAATTTATTATTCTGTGAAGATAAGACGGATTTACTTTTCAAAGAGGGACATGAATGTTTATTTTTTACTCATGATAAAGTTATCCAAAAAGAGCCATGCACTGATTTTAACTTTGAGAAAGTTAGGTCAATGAATGAGAGATCGATTGTTGGTGAGGTTTTAGATGCGCGTGAGACAGAGATTTCTTTGGAAAAGGTGGTAGATATAGATATGCACGAGAGCAAATTACATGAAGATTCACATCAGAAGACTTGTAAAAAGACGATTGACGACAAAACTATCGACGATGGTCATATATTGCAAATACCAGATTTTTCATACTTTTCAACTTCTGAAAATATAGCGACGATCCTGGTGAAGGATTCAAGTTAAGACAGGGAAAAATCAGGGAGAAAATATAGCAAGTATGGCAAGGAAGCTGAAACTCGTGTTAAGATTAGAGGGTTTTTGATATCGCTTATTTATGGAAGAAAGTTCAAGTTTGGTTTTTGCCACAGCTCTATGACGTATAGACGGATGGCAGAGGGTTCCCAATATTGGTTAGCCCGTTCGCATTTTTATTTTGAGACATATCGATGTTTTGATGATACAAGTAAAGTCAAGCAGACAAATGCAGGCGTGATTTTGAAGGAATCTTTTGAGACGAATTTCGCGAAAAATAAAGGGAGCTTATCTCCAGTAGGAAAGTGCTCTGAATTTGTATCAGGTGTTACTGAAAACGATGAAATATTTGTAAAAAATGTGACAACTAAGACCAGAAAATTTCTGACAATCGAATCATCGGAGAAACGTGTTTTTGTTTCGCCAATGAAGAGAGCGAGTCTTTGAGCCAAGGTCACCCGTTTTTGGGTGAAAATGGCAAATCGCTTGGAATGTCAGTTTTTGTTAGAAGAGAAAGAAGCAGTTCTGTTTTTCTTGTTATTTGTAACTCCAGTGAATTGTTAAATTCTGGAGAACACTTTTTGCAGGCTACGAGAGAATTACCACGCATGAAGAACGTCATATCAAGGCATACGGATTTTGTATCGAAAAAGGATAAGTTGTACATTCCATTGTCTATGGTTGTTTCAGCGGGTTCCTAGATTGATTTGAAAATTTTCGAGGATGTCTTTCCCCGTTTTTCAAGAAGTGGTTTTAGGTTTGACACTCAGAGGTTGTTTACCCATTTCGAGAAAAGACGTGATTTCGAAAGTTCTGTGGTCAATAAAACACGGCCAACTAAGGGGCTGTCCACATATTACGTCATCAATTTTTTACCTATTTTTGACCCCCCCCCCCATGTCATCATTTTGTAGACCCACATCCCACATCCGTCATCAAACTTA
The DNA here is from genome assembly GCA_030522825.1 of Platygaster orseoliae. Lineage (NCBI taxonomy): Eukaryota > Metazoa > Arthropoda > Insecta > Hymenoptera > Platygastridae > Platygaster > Platygaster orseoliae. The sequence continues at coordinate 7,504 of JAPYZL010076121.1, read as the reverse complement.
ATGACCCCCCCCTTAGAGTGATGACGTAATATGTGGACAGCCCCTAAGTAGTCCTTCGCATTTTATAGTCGAGAAGATATATATTATCCAAGTGATAGCCGACGGAAACATGAGATTTACTGTAAAGGCTGGTCCCTCGCGTGAGATAGATCATAATGGATTCAATGAGAAACACGATTTGAATGTCACAGAGAATGACTTGTTTGATGGGTTGCGTTTTCGATATGAAAGGGATCAGAATCAGATTTTTGATACTGGAACAAGCAAGAAACAAATGCACTGTTTCAGGCATCATTTTCAGTTAAAAGACCCGAAACAAAATAAATAGTTCAAATCGGTTAGAATAAGGGAAGATCGTAGACGCTTCCATGATTATGAATTGAGGAGAATAGATAATAGTTATGACTTGGAGGAACCTCAGGACAGGAATAATGACAGTTGTTCTCTTTACCTGAGTATATACAAATCGCTACCCAACGTAGAATTTGAAATTTTCAGTATCGAAATGAACGTTTTATTGTTGTTGTTGATATACAAAATGTTCGGATCAGTTTTGTTTTCCTTTTGATTGATTCAATTCATTCCTTGATTCAAAGAGAACGAGGTTTCTCAGATTGCTTGCATACCAAATTTTTAAGTAATAATGCGCGACAATTTTTTGCTCACCGTGAAGTAGAGTTTTAAGTAACTTCAATGAAAAAAATCTTTCTATAGATACTTTTTCTATGCTTTTATTTGCCTTAATTATGTAGTAAGATATACGTTTATTGAATGCGAAGAACTCTAAACATTATTATTGAATAAGAGAAAAAAATTAGGTACTATAAACCGATTTCTTACTTTGCTTTATAAAATAAAAGCAAAGAATAGAGGAAGAAATTGAAGATTTCTGCTGTGGCGAATCTACGTCGTAATTTCAAAGGTAATATATTTATAATGTTTGTCTTTGCATGCTTAAATTTTAATCATATGTTATAGAATCTTGAAAGCATGGCTTCACTACCATTTTCCCTCCTTACTTTCTTTTTTACTACCACGCATGCCAATATCAGCGATGAATGAAAATACTATCCCTCTTGTTACGTGTTATCATATAAGCTGAAGGAACGATCTATGGCCAAAAAAAGCCGCAAAATACGAGTTTGTACTGTAATACTTGTACACGTAAAGTATCAGCATGGTGGTAAGGTTGACATCAAGTGGATGAATTCGAAAAACAAAATTTTTGCTTGTCTAAAGGAAAATATTTTTTCTGCATGTTTATTTTTGCATGTTTCTCGATAAGTAAAATTTCGTGCTAAGGTTAGCTTTTTCCATAGGTGTTTTGTTAACTACTCAGAATTGTCTTCGTATGAAAAATTACATGTATGACTGCTGAGCATTGTAATTTTAAACCAACTTTAGTTGCAAAAATGACCCTGAAAGTTTTTGTAATGATGATTTACCTAATGATTGAAATTTTTACTTCATTCAGGGTCAAGAGTCAGAAACAAAATTAGTTTTGAATTTTTGAGAGAATTTTTTCTAAAATTTGTGGTGTTTAAAGGATTCAACATATTTATCAAAGAGGTGCAAAGTTGGGTGGAATCATCTTCAATTCAATATCGCCTAAGCAATTTGTTTCGAAGCTTTTTGGTTCAGGGCGTGAATCCGATTTCGATGGACAATTAAATATTATACTGGACCACGCCAGGACGAGCGAGGAAAAAGACTACCTCTACCCTGGCATGTTTGACAAACGCTTTCTTACATCAATTAACATTAGTCAGAAATAAGCATTCATTCGCAAAATGAATTTTTTTGTTCCACAGGAAAAGTTTTAGAAAATAATATTATTTTCATTTCTATTATCGAAAGTTGATTTCTATTGGATTCGTTATAATATTTCAATATATTCAAGGATGAATCGCTCGGTTTCTAAGGTGTGAGGTCTTGGAAACCAGTTCTTTCTGAAAATTCTCGTTGAACGTTTTTTGTAGTTTCTCTGGGATAAACGATTTATATGCTCACGTATCTATTAGGGGCGTGATTTATTTTAAGTTGTTTAATCTGATGATACATAAGAGCAAGATATTATTTAAGTTAGGAAAATAAAGAAACTCTATCATTCGTTGAAATGTACAGGTTGTATTTGTCACTTAAGAAAACGAGGAACTATATCTTAGTCTTAGTAAAGTGGTTCTCTCAGCAATTATCCAAGTTTCCTCAGCGTGGTTCCAATAATTACAGTTTTTTCTCAACAATCAACTGATTGGATATTTTCGTTTCCAAGAAGAATATTGAGAAATTCAGCGTAAATCGTTCATCATGATCATAAAGAAACTCATAATTGATGGGTGAACCTGCATGAAATTCTATTAGAGAAGTTATTTTTGGAATATAGCTCTAAATTTTATACGTTGCGTTGTTGACTTTATCTTCGATCGACTGAACTATGTCGGGAATTTTTCGTTGAAATATCCTCAACAGCTTACTTAGTTCATGACGTTTAAAAATTATGCTGATAGGGTTATAAACATTCATATAACGATAGATAATTGCGATTGCTTCAGTAAAAAGTAACCATTCTCACTTTTCTTTTATTTTGTATAGATTTTAAATTCATCGAGTCTGGTATCATGTTACCATTTTGAAGTTTGATCATTTTGATGAATTGAAAGATTTTTTTTTCTCCTAAGCATTTGTAAGGAAATTATTGTTTGTAAACGGAGGGCAAGGAGTCAAATTTAACGACAAGGGTTTTCCTCGAACTTGATTTTTTTTTGCTCTCTTTATATTTTGTTCTTGTTTGGTTATAAACTACGTTAATGCCGAAACAACTTTTAACAGGTCGCATGTGACGAGCTGATAGCACGTCTTTGTTTTTCTTTTGCGAAATCTGAAATTTGAAATTGGTGAATTTGGATTTTTTATGAGAAACATATTTGAGTTAAAGATTTTAATTTTTCCGTTATACTGAGATTTTATCAGGATGTTGAATTATCAAAAAGGGGAAGGGTTGGAGGCATTTTCATTTATATATGTCTCTTAAATTTTCAATCAAGGATAGAAAAAAGAGACGATTTGTTAATTTCTCTTTTTACTCGGCTATAAATATGGTATTCATAATAACTGTGAAAAAAAAGGAGTGGAGAAAGAAAACCCCTTGATAAATTTCCAAGTCGAATGACAAACATCCTGTTCGAATTAAATAGTATTTATTGATTTATTTATCGTTGCTCAAATTTTCACGATCAAATGAAAGTTCTCAGGTGTTAGCGAAGAAATCAAATATCGCGATGAGCCTCTACATGGTGTCCTCGCGAATACCGGGGACGCGCTAGTCTAGACGACTTCGCGTCTTCCGCGCGGATTTTCTTATCGCAAGAGTTCTCTTGCCCCCCGTAAAGTACAGAGGTGCGAGCCGATTAATTTATTGCAATGGCGAATGCATCAGTTTGGGAAAGATTTTTTGCCCACGGCGGGTCGTAGAAGTCGAAGTTTTAGCGAGACGCCCAACGAGGCATATAGTTTAAGTTTTTATAGGGTCGCGAGTGTATTTTGTTTATACCAAATTGGTGTTCGGCCGGAATAGAACAAACTGTTCAATATACCAGACTTAGTTTTTCTTGGTTTAACACCCTTTGGAATCGTATCTTTACAGAAGGGACTTAAAGGTGAGTAATAGTACATTGTGTGCCTCTCGGAGGTTTTTGCCGTCCGAGGATGACAAAAATATCTCCGAGAGGTGCACACGATGTTTTACATGCCGAGAGACGTCACTATTTTGCCGTCCATTGACCGAAAAGATGGTTTTACGGTACATGGACGGTAAAGTGACGTCATGAGGCATGTAAAATCATTTTTAAGTTTCCTAATCGTGTTTTTTTGCTTTTGTTGGAAAATCTCCGAATTTGTGGAGATTTCTACATCACCAAAATCTACGAATTCTCGAGTTTCGGGTAAAGCCTTTCCAGGCTGACCCAAAATCGGGAACTCTTTCCGATTTATTTTGTAGCCCAAATTTGAAAGGGCTGCAAAAATAAAGGGAAAGTTCTACATTTTTGTTATTTGCTCATTCTTGCGAACATTTCGTCCAGATGTGACAAAATAGTAGACTTTGTGGCAGGATTTCTTAGCTTCTGAAGCTTGAAACATGAAAACAATAATATTTTTTTACTCTTTACTAATCTGACTACGATTAGACACAAGCTTTTTGGAAAAATTTAAAATTTAACAAGATGGCAGCGATAAAAAAAAGTTCAATTTTCTACCTTGTTTTTCTAGCTGAAAAAAACTGTAAAAAATTGAAAACAATTTTTTTTTCGAAACCTCGTGTCTAATCATAGTCATAATAGTAAAAAATAGAAAAATATGATTCTTTTCATGTTTCAAGGTTCTCAAGCTAAGAAATCGTGCCACAAAGTCTACTATGTCAGAGGTCGATTCAAGAACGCGTAAAGGCCAAGATAACGAAAGAAAAAAAATTTTTTTTTTTAATTTCAGTAATGTACTAATAATATACAAAAAACTTTGTGTCAATATCATATGTAGTGTTTTCGTAATCCATTGTCAAAAATACGCCTAAAAATTTATGGCTCGAAGGTAGACGACCTCCTTAAGATTACGATAAAAAAGAATGATTTTAATTTTGAGTTTCGTAATTTCATGAATTCGATACTTGCTCTTTTGCAAATTTTAATATTTTTATCCGCAGCAAGCCTGTTATAACCCAGTATCGCCACCTGAAATTCGACAGTTACGTAGCTCATAACTCGCAGCTCGACGTTACGCACTACTGAGGTGTGGTGTTATTAATTCCGAAAAGGGCCAACTGAATTAATAACACTACGCCTATGAAGAACTAGAGAGAGGAGTCGGCACTAGTAAAAAAAATTGACGAAGAATCTGATAGCCGATGTGGTCGGGGCCTACTTATCAGCACGTGGGATCTGCGCATACCTTTGTAGTGTGCGTCGTGCGTGTGTGTGATGTGATATCGTTGTGCGCATTCACGTGCTTGGACGCGCAGAAGTTTTCTCGCGCAGAGAAATACAAAAAAAAAAGAATGTGCCTACATCGGCTATCAGATTTTTCGTCAGCTGTTTCTATGCATCAGCATACAGAGTGCCGACTCCTCTCTCTAGTTCTTCATAACAACGCCTCTGTAGTGCGTAACGTCGAGCTGCTAGTTATAAGCCACGTAAAATTGCAGCTGACGTTACTGGCTCGTCACAGACTTTCTTGCGGATAAAATATCAAACGCAACTCGTAGTGTTATGTACTATTATACCAATTTTTTTTAATTGTGATAATTTATGTTCGAAATATAAAATTGTTGAATTGGAAGAAATGAATTGATAAAAAAAATGATAAAAATTGGTTGATTATTATGTTTATTACAAATTTAATTTTACTATTTGCCCAGTCAGGAAACTGCTTCCATAAAACATCGAAATGCTACCTTCTTACACCCGGGTGCAAACTTGGATGCGGTTGAGGTACGAATGGTCGAAGGAGGATTACAAACTCGCATGGAGGGGGTGAGGCTGAATCAGTTGAAAGCTCTGTATTCTGTTTATGATACTCAGTTCGCTTTGCGTCGATTTGCTATAGTCTAATTACGTTGTTCAGCTTGCTATTGCGCATTTCCGCCATTGATACGTATCTTCAACTGTCAAAGTCAAACGTCAAGTAGCTGGTGGTGGGAGCATGGTAAGAGGATTCAACTTTCACCCAATTCTGCTTCATCGAGCTGTACAGGCAAAATAGGTAGTTTGTAATCCTCCTTCTACCATTCGTAGGCTGAGGAGTACCAATGAGGTTTCGGCAATACTTACACCCCTCACTTGCACCCTTGCCACTACCATCGTGCAACGGTTGTAATTTATATACGCACTTACGGGTACGCACATGCCCTATGCTCCCGTCGCACGACCACAGCTATGTATTTGTAAGAGTACTTATGGGTGCGCAACCGTCTTCTGCACCTGACTGACTATCATCAAGTTACCTTGGGTTCGCTTATAGGATTATATTATTTTTGACGACCGTAGTGCTATCAGGTGCAGCTGATAAGTTCCTTATAAGAACCTTAGAAAGTTAATTTATTATTATAAAAAATATTTCGATAAAAAAAAATTTTTGAATGGAGAAATAATATATATTTCGTAGTAGAATAATCAATGTCATTCAAAAATGCGAACCTGTTAGCAAGCATATTGTGACCTAACCAGGAGTTGAACCCAGGGTTTGTAGTTTGGAAACGTTTTTGCACGCACACAACAAAAAGTTGTATCTGTGAGAGCTCAAAGATACTTTTTTTTAAAGTATGTGTGCAAAAACGTTTCCAAATTATATACCCTGGTTGAACCTGCAGCCTTTCAGTAACTAACCTACCTACCTAACCATTATTCTTCTGAGCGCGATATGTCTTTAATGAAAGTGAAAAGGCCAATTTCAAGAGAGCTTTGTACAGTTGCATATATCATATGAACGTTACGTTATAATATGTAACGTTTAGTGCATAAAATTTGTTACATTTTATATTTACATAAATTAAAGAAATTTTGCTATTGCAAGAAAATTACTCTGTCAATGAACTGAGAAAAATAATCAAATTTTACCTTACATCTGAATAAAAGTTTTTCTATACTTCCAGAAAATCTGACCCCCCCCCCCCCCACCCAAATCAAACATTTAAATGTTTAAAACAAAGGCTAAGGTCGATGACACGCGATACTATTTTATTTCGAATTTTTCATGCCCTTTTCTTCTCTGCTTACGAAAGTTGTGAAATCATCGAAAAAAGGCTAATATGAAAAAGAATAATGCTTAAATTCACATTGCATTTGAGACTTTCATTGTCGCTTAAGAAGGTTCTGAAATTATCAAAGAATGGCTAATTCTCAACTCGAACAGGTGAACTAATAATGGGATTATTACTTATTCTTTAATGATTCTTCCACGTACATCAAATTAATAGTAAAGTTTATATAAACTCTTGGCATATACACAAAATTAAATTTTTGTTTTCGTCTCAAACGCTATAGAACTTTTTGCTAATAGGGAATTGATTTTGTTTAGATATGTGCAGTCATTGCTAAAAGTTCGGCTTTCGAGTCCTTAGCGGCTCGTTGTATGCGCTATCGAAAACGAATGAAACATTCAACTACATTTTTTATAAAAATGTGTTGACATAAAATACTTAAGTGTGAATATCTGTCATTAATATTTACCAATTTTCAGGCTGTACAGATAAATTATGGTTACTTGTGGGAAATTACTATACAATTATTCCTCCTATACATTTACTATGCATATCTTCGAAAGTCAAAAGTATTACGATGATAGTGATGTGCACCTGTATCTTAATTGTCGACCTAATAAATTGCATTCTGAGTCCAGTTTTTTTGTTCCAATAAACATTTTTTATCAGGTTGTAGGAAAAGTTCGTAGAAAAAAAATTCGAAGTTTCTTTTCTTTTCTAGAATATTCTCGAAACTTGAAAATATGTGATCATGTT
>JAPYZL010076112.1:568-16229 GCA_030522825.1 Platygaster orseoliae | reverse complement strand
TCGAAGGATCGGGATCGTCCGTCAACGGAGGAGGAGAGAGGCTTGGGACGTTAGGGTGGGAGTCTGGGATTTCGCATATATAGATATACCGTCGATCGAGCTCCGAAAACTAGCAACACTGCGTGCGATGGGAAACGAGCGAAAGTTTCCCAGCTCCTTTCGAGCCCATACGGCCAGCGTTTTTCGAATTCCTCTTGCAATCAACTTCCACATAATTGGCCTACACTCGAAAACGAATTCACTCAGAAAACGTAATGAAACTAAACACCGAGCTCTAACGTGATTGTAAGAAAAAAGAATCTGTCAAAACCATCGAACAAAAAATTTTCAAAAGTCTTGTACATTAAAAAACTGCACTTATTCTTGAAACTTTCTCTCGTTGCGTGAAGAATAAATAGAAACATCCCCGAAAACATTCAATTGTCGAGAGTCTCTTCGACTCCATTTATAATCGAATCAAGAAGCATTGAAGGGACCCTCGGTTATTCACTCTGGAGGGGTCAAAATCATCTCTACCGGGTACAAAACACAATGAACATGAGTTTATGAAAAAAATCATACGGAAAGCCAAAAACCCGCGACGTCAATGAGGCACAAAAGGTTACGGAGAGGCGCAAGTTACACCTGGTTCCTCCCATTTTTCCCGAAGCGCATGGTACTCGAGGACAATAATGGGGTCCTTTGGAATTTGGGATATTCTCGAGGACCTTTTCTGGGTCTCGCGGATGGATAAGGGACGTTAGCGTCACGAGAATATAATTGGCACGCGGCATTGTATGTGAAGCTCTTTGAGATTCCACGCTCGGGCAAATAGCGCCAAGCTCGTGAGCACGTTATTATATGTACAGGCCTGACTTTGAGGGGCCACCATCGAGGCTTGTGTCGCATCCCCAAGGTGATTTTCGGCGAGTATCAAGATACCAGTCGAGAGGTAAATGACTATTTTCTCTCTTAATTTCGAATAGTCAAATTGTGACCTTTTACATTAGTCACTGATGTTTCGACTACTTCAATAATCTTTTCCGCGTAATAAAGTGTTGACAATAGTCGAATTCCACTCTTTGCTCTCTAAATGTGAAACAATTGATTTTCACTGGTTGACAGTCTATTTGATTTTTTCAAATCGACAAAAGTCGTTCATATGTCAACCAGTAGATTCAACTGCTTGAATCGATCAATTCCGCGGAATGAATAAGTGGAAATAACTGTTTGACAGTGATTTTAACTGAACGAACACCAAAATTAACTGTTTGACAATTGAAATCAACTACTGAAACTACTCTCTCACTATTGACATATTTATTGTTATATCATGTGAAATATAAAATAAAAAACGCAACATTCTCTCTGAGGAGTCAATGAGATTCGATGACTTAAACTTTTAAATCTTAATATTTTAATAACAAATTTTGATATAATCCAACTTAAAAATGATGGTTTTGATTACAAGAACTTTGCGTGAAAGAGCACACATTTATTTTTCATAAAAAAGAATTTTCACTGGAGTTGTAAAAAGTGAATTTTCCTAGTAACAATTTATTGTCAGTAAAAATAAGTGAAAATAGTAATACGGAAAATACATCAAAAAGGTACTTTTGAATTCGAATAAATTCATTCTAGGTTCTAATGATGAGAAAATTGTTTGTTGAACTCATAAAGAATCAATATATTCATTGAATAAATTGACTTTTAGAAATATAATGTGAAAAAAACAAATCTGAAAAATCTTATAGATTCAGTATTTTAAACTTCTAAAGTTAAGTATGGTATTGCCGGTTTCAGATTCGAACTTGCTGATTAATATTCAAATTCAAATAACAAAAGCCAAATTACAAAACTGATTTTCAAATTTTTCAATTGTTAAAATACTTCTACTTTTTTTAAGTTGAAATTTCTTAGTGAATAAGTTGCTTGGATTTAGAAAAGTTTTTTTTGAAGAAATAACTGCTCGAAGTTGAAATGATAAGAAGAATTGAATATTCTGAACCTGAACTTTGTAATATTGAAATGTTAATTGTATTCCTGGAATAAAAACGAAAAAACAATGTAAATCAATAATTGATCAAATATCAAAAATTCTACGATCGACCGAAAATGATTTCTGAAGAGGAGCAAGAAATGAATATGGTCGAAAAAAGTGTGATTGTTTATTTAAAAAAAGAATTCATCATTTATTTGTAACCTTTTTTTTGAAGGTAAATTAGCTTATAGTTGTCGGAACGTTGATGAATTTCGATATTTATGGACTGTCATTGGATTATGCAAAGTAATGGAGAAAACAGATTTAAATTAATAGATACTCATTATTAGGGGAATTTCACTAATTGAAAAAGAGAAAGTGAGCAATCAAAGATAAGTGAAACATCACTTATTGAAATAGTGATTTTAGCTTACTAATTGAATTAGTAACTTTTATTTGTTTAAAAAGTAAAAGAAAAAATTACTTACTTCCATAGACAGAATATTCATTAAAATATTCGGTCACGTATATTAAATATGCTTATTTCATCGTCGACCTTCAAATAACTCTTTAAAATAGTGAGAATCTATTAATTCATTAGTTACCTAAAAACTTATACTAATTGAATAGTAGAATTTGAAACTACTTATGTCGTTAGTGAAAATGTCATTAATCACATTAGTAATAAATTCACTAATTGTTTAGTCGTTTCGAGAATTTCACTAATTGATAGGTAAACTTATAAATCACCAATTCATGTAGTAGAATTTGACGATATCTTTAGCTAACGCATGGAATTCCACTAATCGATGAAGAATCACTCACCTACTAATTGAATTAGTAAAAACTTCACTAATTCAAACTGTGGGAGAAGAGTGGAATCGGTAAGGGCTAATTGCATCGCGGCAGAGGGTTCGTAGTGCACCGGGATCTGGCTGGCATGATCTTTCTGGGATGCGTGGAGGAGCTGGAGGCCTTATGATGGCCTTAGGAGCAGGGAGGTTAGGTCGTGGGATCGTACAGGCGCATTCCTCGGTTCCGTACTGTTCGTGCTATTGGATATGCCCTGCGTTGGCGGCTTTGAGCTCGAGCTGCCACGTCTCTCGTACGTCGCTTCTTACTCCGCCACTTTTCACAATAATGACATTTTCGCCGAACGAAAATCACGATTGATTCAACGAAAATCACTATTAACCTGTACAAGTTTTTTTAGAATCTCATAAATCATTCGAGAAAATAAAAAGTTGTTTTATTTTATTAAGTTCAATTGTCAATATCTTACAGGAACACTTGGTAATTTACTTTTTAACTGTCATTGTCCTTCTCGATGATAAAAAAATTCTTTTTCTACACCTACAAACTTAATTGAGAACCCTCAACTTCAGGTTACGCCCTTGACGAGGGCACCGAAAAGGTGGCGTTTTCCGAACGCCGATCGAGCGATTTGAAGGATCGATAAGCGATGGAGCAATGAAATTCTCGCGGAGAATTTTCACTGTAGTGTACATCGGGACGAAGACGAATGGTTTCGTTCGGCAAAAGCAAAGACGAAAAATAGGGAAACAGCGAGAAATCCTTGTCAATGTTACGAGCTCGAATCACCGCGCTTGCAGAGTTATTTATCACCCGGTCATAATCTTCCCCAGACAAAGTGAAAGTCGAGTTTGTGTATAATTTTTGCTCCCCAACGCATCTAAAAAAGGTGAAAGTGCCTTTTTAAACAAAAAAACGATGAGTGAAATACGATAAATATTTCGGGAGGGCTTTTAGAAATAATATATTTCCTCTAAAATTATACGATTTTTGATCTTTGAAGTTGTGGTTACGGTTGTACGATTTTTCATATTTTAGAAATTTGGGAATTCAGGGCTATACAACTTTTGTAGTCCAGAGACGCATAGTTTTCGTTTTTCTTATTTAATGTAATAATATTTGTTTTTTGTAGTTCTTTTAGTAACTGAGGGAGAGATTTTTATCTGATACATTTGATTTTTTTATGATTTTTTAGTATTCATACAACTTGAAAGATTTTCCGATATTTTCATGCATTTTTTTCTTAGTGTAATATTCGATGATCTCGATGGCCTAAGAATCGAAGATATGAAACGTTTAATTATATGTTTAAAGAAAAAGAATAACTGTAAAAATTTCAAGTATTTTATAGATTACATAAATTTGATACTACAGCATTGAAAATTTCACTGATTTTGAGTGTTGAAACTGATTTGATAGAAAATGGTTTTTTTCAAACAGATTCTCAGTACTTTTTGTTAGTTTTTGGTTTGTGTTTTTTTTTAGTATCCTTACAATTCGAAGATTCTTTTTGTACTTTTATGTATTTTCATAGAGGTATTTATAATTATACAGGGTATTCACCAAATCACCGTATCAACTGAAAACCATGGATTTCTCATGAAATTCTAAGACAATTTTTCCTTTGCTTATTTGCATAAAACTCAAAATCAAAAAAAATATTCGAGTTTGAAATTTAACCAATAAAAACGCTCCCACGAGGAGTGGGGATGAAAACCACAGACCAAAATTTTCCTAAATTTTCTCCATACTTTTCTAAGTCGAAAAGTCCTTTGTCACTTTTCACAAAACTCAAAAGCAAAAAAGATATTCAAGTTGGAATTCTGAGAAATCTGATTGGTTGAAACTTTCAACTCGAATATCTTTTTCAATTTTAAGTTTTGTCAAGAGTAGCTAAGGACTTTTCGACTTAGAAAAATATAGAGTAAATTGAGGAACATTTTAATCCGTGGTTTCTATCCCTACTCCTCGTAGGAGCGGTTTTATTAGTTAAATTTTAAGTTCGAATATCTTTTTTGATTTCGAGTTTTATGAAAAATGGCGAAGGAAAAATCGTCTTAGAATTTCATGTGGAATCCATGGTTTTCAGTTGATACGGTAATTTGGTGTACATCCTGTATATTCTCTATGACTCCAAGCTTAGTAAAGATTTTACAAAATTTTGAATATCTACGTAAGTCTTAGGTATAGATGTATTTCTATTATTTTTCGCTTTTACAAATATGCAAAATATTTTAAAGGGTTTTCTAATATTCTTATCGATTCTTGGTATTTTTGCAGGTTGGTATACAGATTTCGAAAACGCAATTCAGTAGTATTTAAATTTCGATCTACTTAAAGTCATTTTGGAGAATTTCGGAGTAACCGCACATTTATCAATTATTCTAGTTTTGCATATTACTTGTATTCTCGTATTTATATAATATTTATAAGTTTTTGTCGCGTTTTCTTGTATTTCTGGTATTGTTAGAAATTTTTGTATGCACATTTTTGAACTTGATGCTCTAGAATTTCAAGTTTCCATAGGTCGAGGTGTAGGCATTTTTTCAGATTAAAAAATAAATGTTTTTTTTTTTTATAGAATTCTAATTCTTTAAGCATTTCTTCAGAGTTTGTGTGATTTGTTTGATTTTATGATATTATATTGACTTCTTATCTTGAATTCAGAATTCGATGCTCCAGGGTTCAAAATTATTCTGGATTTTGAGCATTCTCGTATTTTTCAACTTTTCTTCTTCAATCACCACTAGGTTGAAAAACTTTGAAAAATTTTAATTTTCCTCGTTACCCTAGTCCAAAATAATCAGAATGGTTTTCAGAAATTAAAATTTGTCAATTATGGATCATTGTTATCTTTATTCAGGTAAACTAATAATTATAAACAAATTTTACATTTTAGAACTGACATGAAACAATGTCATACGTACCCTAGATTTTAGTAAGTACGCATGTATAATCATTGTTACTTGTAACTATTATTTATAATTGGTATTTTTCAACATCGATTTTTCGAATTTCTTTCGTTCTTCACTATCATTACTTATCTATACATTTTTAACTGAAATGAGAATTATTCCACTTCTAATTTCGGGGCGTGTTTGAACCCCCAAAATCACTCTCTGCCTACTCACGTGGATACATTTGATGTAGAAAACTTAAAAAAGAATCGATTTCATGAAAAAAAAACATGTATTCTATTTTCGATTCCACCAAATTTCGAGAGAAACAATTTTTTTTAATTTCTCAACTTTATGTCGCGCTCTTAAGCTTCATGTTTTCGGAGAAAACAAGCTCAACTCGAAACTTCTGATGATGCGAAGTCGGCAGTTCGTAATTTATCGCGAAATTGGACGAAGTTGAAGTGGCCGAGCATAGAAGCATAGAAGCATGAAGGAAAGACAGCTTCTCGTTTCAGGATTTTCGACCTACTTTTCCACGAGTTCCTCGAGCACTTCTCATTTTTAATTAGTCGTCAAAAACTTACCCCGGCAATTACGATATCCATCGAAAAATTCGAATGTAAATTAACCAAGCGAGCGCTCAATGAGGCGCGAAAATCTCCGACTCAGATCGTAAATTTATAAATATTCAAATAAGGGATTTTTTAGGATTCCCGATACGGAACTGATTTGCGGTAATTGCACGTTACGCGGTGTAGGAATCGAGAGAATTTCAAATGGGAAAGAAAATTAGAGAGGAAAATGTAACAGGAGAAAATGAGTCTTATCTGTAACTTTCAAAATTTTCATAGCTCGAATTTTTAGTGTCTTACATTTTGATCCTGAGATAATGAATCGAAAAAAAAAGTAATTCTTGATATGAAAATACAGTTTGTTCAAATGCCATTTGAAATTCGACTTATTCCGTAATAGATGAACGAGCAATCGATAAATTCTATTTAAAAGTTTGAAAACTAATAAAATGTCGAAAATCGAATACATGAAATTTTTGATCTCATTAGAAAAATTATAGCCTCGAAAATTTCATTCCTTTTTATCTTACTACACTTCAATGTTTCGAACAGTGTACCGGCGATGCGAAATAATTCTGTGCAATAAACGTAAGGCGATGTCAACTACTACGGTCGATGACTGAGTTATAATTAGCTTTTCCGCTAAGAAGAAGCAAGAATGTTGCTGATTCCTTTCCGCAAAAAGAAGCATTCAAAAACCGCTCAGGAGAAAACAAATCTGTTTAAAATCGATATCTGGATATCTACAACACCCGAAAAATTTCGTAATAAAATATAAGAAAAAAATTATTAACTACCTTAAATTATACAGTGTGTCCGCGTGAATAGTAAACACTATTTTTTGTTTTTATGTCCAAGCTTGGGCTTGGAAATAAAATAGTGTTTACTATCCAGGCGGACGCACTGTATTTTACAACAAAAAAAAACAAAAAAAAAAAAAAACAAAGATTCTTCCTCTTGGAGACGATACAGAAGTCACTGAAGAATTACAAATAATTGCAATGAATATATCTGACCTTTGAAATTGAAATTATACTGTTTTTTTTGGTAATTCGCAATAGTAAAATTCACGAAGCCGATAATCGACGTTCGTTACCGATTCTTTTGAGGCTGAAAATTTCGGCCCTACTTGAACTCAATTCTCTTTCAATCTACTCGACAAAGTTTCGATGATACGATCGATATACATTGAATGGACGGTATGTAAATCAGCCCACGCTGAGATTGACCTTGGGTGATAAAGGCAGGAAAAAAAAATTCTACGCTCCTTTACGATAATGCAACGTTCAACGAGACGCGACGCGCTGTATAACGAATTTCCATCAAAAGCAACGAGCTTATTTATATTTTCTCCACTTCCCTTTCGCGGGTAATTCAATTACCGAGTTTCACGGCACGCATTACACTTGGCAAAAATTGCCGAGGCACTCGTTCATCGGGGAAATGAATTTCGAAAAAATTTCCGGACGGTTGTCTTTGGTATGCTCGGCTGTGAATAAAATTAAGTGTGATCTGGTAGGCAAAGGAAAATTTCTTATATTTCTCCGACTATATGAAAGAAAAAATTCATGTTCTTCGCAGGCGCGTAGGCAGAGGGTATTTCGTGGGTTTAAACATAACAAAAATTAGAGTTAAAAAAATTGAAAAATGTGAAATGATAATAAATAATGAAAGTGGAAATTTAGGAAATTAATGTTGAAAAATACTATAAGAAATTATAGAATATGTAACAATGATAAAACATACGTATGAACTGGGATCTAGAGAAGATAAAAAATGGTTACATATAAGTTTAAAAGTTGAAAGATATTCAGGATTCTAAATATACTTATGAAATATAAAAAAACATTTCTAGTTTGAAAAATATTTTTTCTTGAACAGAATTCAAATCATAAATTTGAGGTTATGATGACGTGGAAAATAAAATTTTTTAAAAGTGGTTTAAGGGGAGTTTCTGCCTTGTGCAGCCTCAAAATCGTGCTTTTTTAAAGGAAATATTATAGGAAATGTATTTAAGATAAACACTCAACATTTTTTTTAGTTATAGGTACAAGTTTATTGTAATGGTGAAAAAAGTTTCTAGTAAAAATATGTCAAGGGGCGGGGGCCATTTTTCTCAAAAACACATTTTTTGACCTCGCGAAAATGATTAAAGCCAAACGGATTGAGCAATGGCCACGAAATTTTTTACAGTCATGTATCAAAGGGTTGGCTATGGCTGGTACAGAATTTTTGAAAAATAATAAGAATATTCTGATTGCAAAACAATTTGTGTCGAAAAACAGAAGACAAAATAAAGTTTTTCATTCAAAATCAAATGACTTCTTCATTTTTCATTTTTTAAAAATATTCTAGTACAGGATATAGACAAAAGTATATAGAATAGGAATATATTTCACTTTTATGATTCAAGTCATTTGAACCGATTACAGGACTTCCGAAAGTAAGAAAAATTTATTTGGCGCGCTGCCATTGTTCGGTGCCCCCTCCCCGCCCCTTGACATATTTTTATAGAAACTTTTTTCACCTATACAATAAACTTGTTCCTATAACTGAAAAAAAATTTTCAGTGTTTCTCTTAAATACATTTCCTACAATATTTCCTTAAAAAAAGCACGATTTTGAGGCTGCACAAGGCAGAAACCCCCCTTAACCAAGTAAATAACAGAGAAAAATCTACTCGTACATCTACGACAATGCTAAAATGTCAGAAAACTTTATATCCTGAAGCATCGATTTTTAGAAATCAATGTTAAATTTCATTACGATACTAAAAAGTTTTGAAAATCGCACAAGCTCTTGAGAAATACCTAAAATAAAAAAATTCTATAAAGCAACTGTTATTACAAATCTAGAATCTAAACGATCAAGAAAATTTAAAACATAGAGCCTCAAGTTTTAAAAAGCGTATACAGCAATTACTAATAATTCGAGCAATTCAGAAAAAAAAACACGATAAAAAATTATAAATATCACAAAAATACGACAGTAACATACAAGAAATCTGCAAAACATGAAAAATGATTATTTATGATTTTTACAGTAATCCACGAAATTACCAAAAGTCGATCAGTTCTATATCAATTCTAATAATCTATCCATACTTAAAAACTATGTAGATATTTATAATTTTTCTTCAAAATCTTATAAAATTACATGAAAATACAAAAAATTCTTGAAATTGTACGAGTACTGAAAAAAAGAAAAAAATAAGAAACATACACTACCAAGAATCTGTATAAAAGATACTGTTTTCTGAAGAATCAGTTTTAATACTCGAAATCATGAAATTCTCAATGCTGTAGCATCAAAGTAAAGAAATCCATGGAATTCTTTGAATCTGTATATATATATATATCATTGTTTCCAAAATTACAACTTTTTATAGTTGTTATTCTTATATCATCGAATATTAGGAGGCAGAATAATATTGGAAAATCTTTCAAGTATTGTTTAAATTCCAAAAAATTATGAAAATACCAAGAGTATAAGAAAAAAATCTCAACCTCAGTGATCAGAAAAACACAGGAATCAAATTTTATCACATTCAACACGAAATTTAAAAATGTGCAACTTTCTACTACAAAAACTGCAAAACCTTCAAATCCCAAATGCAAAAAATTGAAAAATCGTACTCTCGTAACCACATTCTTGAAGATTAAATAGTACATTGTGTGCCTCTCGGAGGTTTTTGCCGTCCGAGGATGGCGAAAATGTCTCCGAGAGGTGCACGCAATGTTTTACATGCCGAGGACGTCACTATTTTGCCGTCCATGGACCGAAAAGTTGGTTTTACGGTGCATGGACGGTAATGTGACGTCATGAGGCATGTAAAATCATAATATAATCTCGTAGGAAATTTATTATTTCAAAAAAAAAAAAACTTTCTGGAAATGTTTTCTGCCACCACACCAGGTTCTTCGAATTTAGGAAAGGGTTTTCACTCCGAAACCCTCACTTCGTTTGACTTCTCTAAAATATTGTATTTTTTCTATCCGCACTGTTCTTTTTTTCGACTTTTCTCTGACTCCAATTTATTTTGGTTTGAAAAAACATGCGGAAATGGCGTTCGACCCATGCCAAAGAATAATGGAAAAACGGCGCCGAGCAAACAATGCATTCGTTTTCGGATGGACATGAAACATCGCGCAAAATCAACAAAGTGATGATTGACGAATGTTGGCTGGTCCGCCAACATCAGTCATTATACGCGCTCCCGGCGGCCAACAAAAAATGCAAGGTTCGATTCAATTCCCCGAATAAGTTTCAATTACCTAATTAAAACCCCTATCTCTCGGCCGATCAACGAATCATGTTCCGCGTGATTAAAATTGATCGACGGGTATGATGGTAATCGTAGTATATGAGTATGGAAAAACTGATTGTTCATGGGCTCTGAAATCCAATATTCAGAGGAAAATTCAAATTCAATGAATGTCTGTGAATCATTACCAGAGCGACCGAAAATATGTACGAAAAAAAATTTAATAATAGTGCATTGATATGCACGAGAAAATGACATGTTCAAAAAACATGAAAAATCTGCAAAATATGCAATAATAAATGCACAAAGTACTAAAGAGTATCTCCATCTTTATTCCAATGGACACTGATCATGACGTGTTTCTGGAATCAAATGCTCTTATTTTGAAAATTTCAATAATTTTGATAGTGTTATTTGATTTTTTAGAAAACAGTCTCTTTTATATCGATTTTCAGTCTTTTTTTTAGTATTTAGAGAATCTTAACAATTTTGTTGGGTATTCATGGTATTCTATACATATAAATTCACAAAATTATATGTTCTATAGGATTTTAAGAGTAACAAATTTTTGAGAATATTATTACTACATATTTTTCGATTATTAAAAGATATTCAGTATTTTTCGCCTTTTTTTTAACATTTCTGATTCTTTCAAATATCATTTAGTATTTTCGTCAATTGTTATAAGAACTTATAGAATATGCGTAAGGGTTTGAAGTTTTTGACATTTTCAGCATTTTCATACATTTAAAATCTAAAAAAAAAAAACATTCTTTTACAACTAGGGTTATTCTTATTTTTGAGCTAGTAAAATTAAACTGCTTGAAACTGATGTGAGTAAATATGTAAAATAAACGTGAAATATGTAAACGCATATTTTCAGTCTCTCTGATCATTACATAAATACTAATTTTCACTTCCGACATTTCAACTTTAAATGGGTGTTATACTGAAAAATTTTGAAGCAAAAATACAGTAATTCAGAAATTATAATTTTACAAAATTATTAGATGTTTTCTGCAACTCAACACTTTTTTAGATTCATTACAAACAGCTGACTAGCTCCATATGATACCTTATTTTTATTATTTCATTAAATTTTGAGGAAATTACATGGGTCCTGCAGTTTTACGGTTCATTTCGGTAGATGAAAAATTTGCAAATCTTAAAAGAACTGTATTGTTTCGAAAAATCGCCTAAGAAAATTTGATCTGTAAACGCCTCTGTTTTAATGCCAAGAGGGGTAGCAAAACTCAACTTTGGAAAACTTGAGTGCTAGGAATTCCATGGGAAGATGTGGAGATGGCAACTTTCGAGCCCGAGGAATCTCGTTTTCATGACTTTCATGTTCTCGACTTACTTGGAGCTTCTGCATGTGGCCGCACCTGCAGCAGCAGTAGGACACGTAATCCGGTAGCGACGGCATAAAGCTCGACTGCTCGCGCCGCGCGTAATCCTCGACCAACTTCCGGTAATGGACCCGGAAAATGGGCCTCGCCGGGCCCCCGCTTTTCCCGAGCCGGCCCATTATCGCCGCGATACTTCTGCGCCTGCGCGCCAACCTCATACCACGCACTCGCCCTCCGACTTTTACCAACTCTCAACACTTTTTGCGCGCGCGCGCCTTCCTCGCGCGCTGCGCCATCACAAAGAACCAACCACACTATTTTTCCTTTTCTTTTTTGTTCGATTATCAGGAAATATTCACGCGAAATTTTTTCGAAAGTTTCTGCGAGTTTTCTTTTTGACAATTCCTGGAGATAAGAATATGTTAGGTAGTTAGTTTTAGGATTTTCTTCTGGGTTTTACAATGTAGATTTTTGCTGCACATGGAGAGTGAGGATAGTGACTATTGAAAATAATTTCATGCTACTGTATTATAAAAAGTTGGTTTTCAGTAGAGTAATGTATTATAAACAATTTTGGTTCCATTGCACCCCAAAGAGTTATTTCAATATGACCTTAAGAAATAATATTTTATTCCTATTTTTGGGAGACTTTTAACTCTTGAAAAGTAACAAGTTACTCATATTTAACATGCTCGTATTTTTGCAAAGTTTGAATAAGAAATCAACCATGAAATCGAGAAAATTCACAATAAAATAGTATATAATTATTTTCCTTAAACTTCAACAAAAAGGGTAATGTGAAATCTAGGTTAAACGAAAATAAACCAAAAAACTAGTCTATATCTGAAACAAACTAACTTGTAATCAAGCAAATATGAAATTAATCTAAATTTAAATATAAGTCACATTTAAGATAATTGAAAAAAGATAAAATTAAAAAATTTTTAGGTAATTTTACCTGAAAAAAAGCTGAAAAATTACACCGACTTCGATTAGCAGGTATTTCAATAATTAAAATGTAGTACAAAAATCTACTCTACAAAACAGAAATATTAAAAAATCTGTGGTCGAGAGAGAGGGGGGGGGGTGGTTCCTAGAGGAAAAATTAAATGAACGTTATTCGATATTTCATACTAATATTTTAAATCGAAATACGTGAGTTTCATAGAAAAACGTGGCATAGAATATTAAAATGTAGTTGAAAAAAAACAGTCCGTCTATCGAAAATGTATTCATTTAATATAAAAAAAGTTAAGGAAAGTTCAAAGATTGCATGACTTTGAAATTAAAATCTGAGAATTGCAAAAAAGTAATTTGCAGATTTTTAATTTTAATTCTTGACTGACAAATCTGTGGATAGAAAGAAGTTTACATGTGAATAAAAAAAGAGATAAGTGAGCAAAATAATAAAATATATGTATATTTATGAACTGTAGCAGATTTTGATGGAATCGCACAGTAAAATTAATACAATTGAAAAATTCTATACATAATCGAAGTCATATTGACTAAAATGTTAAAATTTAGAAGGTGATAATGAAAAAGTAGATAGACTTTTGTTATTGTAAACAATATAAATAATTTTAATTTTTAGTAAACCGTAATAAAATTTTCCGATGCTTTATGCCATCGACTCTTTTCTTTTCAGTTATTTGTTATCCTTGGTAATAGTAAAAAACATTAGTATTTCTTTTATTTGAAATTTTTTTCAACGATTCAGTTCAAAAACACATTAAAATCAGACTACAATTATCGTAGAAATAAGAATAGGAAATGATCACAAAAACAAACGGAAAAGATCCAGAAATTTAAAAAAGTACACAAACATATCTATTTTTCAAATCACGGCTTTTTCAAAAAGTATCCTCCTCCACTTTTTCTCCAAAAACGCTGACTCCCCCCTCCCCCTCACCACTTCCATGAATCTAGAGAAATTCTCAAACTTGCCCCGCACCCAAAAGAAAAACCTTGTAAAACAACTTTATGCACCTCTTTAATTTGCAAACACCACTACTTCCGAAAGAAACCCAATTTTCACAGCGTTACTTTTCGCATTCCGGACGTTTTTTTTTTTGCATTATCAAGCGACGTGGCACGCTCGCCAGAGGAGATTATCGAACTGAGTGGGGCCCCGGTCTCGGGGCATGAGGCCCCCCACTCGAGGGACCCGTTCTCCTCTCTCGCCGGCGCGGCATTGAACGCGGCGGCGGCAGCTGGCAAACTGGCGAACGTATATTCGCGTTCTTTGACCCCCCCCGCGAAAATGCCCGCGTCCTTAAAATTAGCTTCATGAGAATTCGCCCCCCACGTCACCCAACTCTTCTTTCCCCTCCACAATTACCGCTCTTACCCCTCTCGGTTTTTTTTCCCAGGTATGTAGGTAAGGTGGGCTAGGTCTTTGAATTATTCCAGAACGGTTGCGCAAGAGACGGGCTTTTCGTAAATTGGGCCATGAAATGAATTTTCGACGCTGAATGAAGATTCCGATCTGGTCAAAGGCGAACGCTTAGGGGGTTTTGGGGTTGGAGTCTCTCACGAAATTTGAGGAATATGGATTATTTTAAGGAATTCTGATGTGACGAAAAAATGATTTGGAGTTAGAAATAGTGTATTTTTGTTTGAAGGTAGGAACTATGGAAAAATTGATGTGAATGAAAATTAGACAGATGCAATAGATTTCAGTTATAAATTTAAGGAGCTAGGTGAAGAGTTTTTATTCTGTGAAATTTTTAAATTGTTTGGTTAAGAAAGTAAATAATTTTTCTACACTTTCATTGGTTTTCAAAAAATTGCCTCTTTAGTTGAATAAACGATATGATCTCGGAAAAGTTGTTTGATTTTGAAATTTTTGAGAGTGGTGATGATGCATGCCATCGAATTTGCAAATGTAGATGAAAATATAAAAGACAAAAAAAGATAATTGCCAAAGTTGTTAAGAATGAACATTCATCACATAATCTTTTATGAAGAAACAAAATTTAACCTAAGTATTAGCCATAATCTGATATAACCCTAATATTTTTAGGTAGTATGTTATTGTACACTGAGAAAAAAGGTTGTGTAGGTTTGACTAAATTAATTTATTAGACTCTTGTATCATCGGACCGACTAAATAACTTAGTAGCTTCCAAAAAACTAGATTATTTAGGGTAGCTTAACTTATATAGTTAAAAAGAGTGTATAGTGAAATCAATTTGACTAAAACTATTACATGATGCAAATAACACAGCGAAGACATAAATAAAATTATTTACTAATGTACAATAACTTTTTTTTTAAATGCTTTGATTTACTTGTCGATTTCCATTGATGTTTAGTCAATACATCTTCACTTGTTTCGTCGAATGTAAAGAATCTCCCGCTATAATACACCGCTCAAGCTAAGGATCACTTCTCTCTCGCAAGACCTAAAAATTCCCATGCGAAGTATATATACCGCGCTCAACTTATACTACTGTCGACTCGATTTGACTCTAATGGCATAGTTCCACTGATGCATATAATGTCACTTCTGATGGTAAAAAGGTTAGCCAAGCGCCTACATGGGGCGTGGTAGACTATACGTTGACTAATTGGCATGAATGACTAATAAAAATTAATAATATCTCTAACGTTAAGTTAACGAATAGAGTATACTTGTACAATGTAAATGTGGTAATTTTTTTGAAAAACGTAGTAATTTTTTTAATGAAATTTTTCTTCTGGTGAATGCACAAAACTTATTTTGTTCATGAAATACTAACACATTGCTGGAACTACTGTACCTTCAATTTTAGTTTGAGTAATCAGCAAGTAGAAGTAAC
>JAPYZL010076101.1:0-12441 GCA_030522825.1 Platygaster orseoliae | reverse complement strand
AGTGAGGTATCGAGGAGTCGATACCAATAGAAAAAGTATCGGTACTCGATAGTATCGACTTTTAAAGTATCGGCATCGAGTATCGAAGTATCGAGTACCGAGTACCCGATACTTTAAGTATCGAGTAAGTATCGCCCACCTCTACTACCGGCCCGGTGCTCCAGGTGACCATCCTTCCCCCCTCGCTCCCCCCTGTTGTCGTCACCCTCCCAGGGCTGACGTGTAACAGATTGCCAGCTCGAAAATTCAGAAAAATTTCAAAACATGATTCTAGGGGATGAAAACAAATTTTTTCGCAAATTTTCATCCGTCGGAAACCACTCCTGGTACCCCCAAACTCCTGATCATGTGAAAAAAGGTCTTCTTTTACAACGACCGCTATGGCAAGGTCGGAAAATCTAGAAATTCTGCAAATTAATTTATTAAATACAAGAAACTGTTGCGCGCTTCGAGCGCTGATTTAACACGTATTTACTTCGCCTAAAAAAGGCAATTATTAAGTGATTTTCAATTCATATAATTACAAATTGTAAAATCCATTGTCAAGAGTAAAATATTTCATTGAAATGAACCAAAACGCAATGAAATTCCATTCGATAGAATATTCAAATTCAAATGTAAACGTTAAAAATGGCCGCTCCCAATAAAACAATATGGCCGCACCAATGAAAACAATGGCCGCGCCCAGTCAGGTTGCTTCTTTTTCTCTTTAGGAATTTTCACATTATTAGGTCTGATTAGGTCATACAGCATGCAAATGATTTGAATGCATAACATTTTTTAAAATCGGAGTCAATTGAAAATCACATATCTGGCAGGATTTTGAATTAAAATGCTTCGTCAACTTCAGGTGTTTGCAAGATTGAAGTTGACAAACCAAAATGGCCGCGCCCAATGGGGATTAAGTCCTTTTTCTCTTTAGGAAAATATAAATATAAAAAAATATAAAAATATTATATAATATAATATAAATTTATTTTTAAAAATATTTGACAGTCATAAAAAATGTGTTTGTCTGAACTAAAAATTTATCAAAGTAATCCAAATTGGTGTTTCAGTGTGACTTGTATTGTATTTATATAAAATGTTGTGATTTTTTCTAATATTTGTTAGAAACAGTTTACAAAAAAAAGTTTGTAACTAAACCAAATTGGTTTTTCAATGTGAGTTGCCATTAATTTAATTGCAACATACTTGACTCTGTCAAATCTCCGAAATCTGCTGTTTGGAAATTCACGACTGCCGGAAACGCCATGCCAACGAAAAAGCTATCATTCATTATTATTTATTTCCGGTGTGTTCTTGCGAAGGTAGAACACACCGGAAGAACAAAACATACACTGGAATACAACAATATATTTTCATCACAAGTGATAAAAATATATTTCGTATCAAAATCTTAAAATTTAAAAACCTGAGGAAGAAGATTGAAAATTTAGCATTTCAAACCTTGAAACAATTTATTAATATCGACTCGGAAACAGAAATTAAATATTCATGTTTAAGAATTAATTTCGTAGGCGATAATTATGAAAGTCTTGGGATTTTATTTACATAAAATTATGCCCAACGAGTTTTCTATGTCATTTGTGTTTATTAATCTTGACCGTCAGAAAAACTCTGACCGGTAAGGTAAACTGACAGTAAAATTTACCAAAATTTTCTCGCGGTAATTGACTGTCATTACCAGTAATTTACCGGTAAATTGACAGCCTCACATTTCTGTTTGAAACACATGTAATTTTATTTCGTTGACTCTAACGGAGCCATAGAGTCATAGAAAACATAAAAAAAGATTTTTTAATATCTTTATTCTGTATCCTAAACAAATGTCTACGTTAACAAAAAGTGGCTATTTGCATTATTATTGGACTTATAAATTATACGTATGCAATTATAAAACATCTTTCTCCCAGCCTAATCTAACCCTTCATCCGAAAAATCCTCAATTTTGCATATGTCAACTAATTAAAGAAAATTATTTTATATTCTATGAAGGCGCTTGATATTTAGCTGAAAAGGAATTTGCGCGACTCGCGATATGCCTTAATGAATAGCGAGTTAAATGTTATCCGCATTTAATGAATATCCAAGTACGCAGCTTAAACATTTTGCTGACCTACATGAAATCGCAGTTACGTTCTACATTTCTTCAAGGATTATCGCTATTGCTTGATGATGTTAAGGTAGTGGATGAAATTATGTTGAGTAAAAAATCGTAGTAGGCGATCGTTTTTTAGGAATCTTAAACAGAAAAATGACAATCATGTAAGAAGGACAGTTCGGCTATGATACAATAATTATAAAGATTGAGCAAGTTTTGTTTAGGAATGATGATTATGACGAAATTAACGGATTATAATTATTGCCGATATGGTGCATAAAGTGTAAATTTATTGGAATTTCTGGTGCATGTACGGCGCGTTTATGAATAAGGATGTCTTTGGGATTGTAGTTGAATTTTTCCCCTGCATAACGTTACACTCAACGCATATACGTTTGGTAGTTTACTAGAATCGGAGTTACGAGTAAAATTTCGGAAAAAAGTTTTAACGACTGTCACTGGTTGCAAGATAACGCATGCATTTTTGCAATTTTCATGTATTTAAATGCCTGGGTTTCATTGATAAAAATGTATTGTCATTTGTATAAAGTACTACTCGCATATCGTAGTAGAATATTATGAACTATTGCAATGACTTTGTGATAAGGATGCATATTTAAAATTAATGGATAATTGCAGTTACATAGAAAAAATTTTTTCCACGTTTTTTACCTCTATTATGAAATCCGGCCGGATTACGTCCGTCGCTTAAAAAATTATTCTAAAATAAAAAAGAATGAACGAACATGTATGATGAAAAAGAATGAGACCTGCGCTCGACGAAACGGCTGGGGAGTTTATACTGGAATTATTTGGCGTATATCACGATGATAAACGCCATTACGGTTATTTTGCATTATTATATGTTATGATATTTTGTATTTATAAAGGCCACAAAGTAGAATACGGCAATTTTCGACAACTTTGCTTTGGAAATAAAACTAGAGATGGGATATATCAGTAAGAATCCTTAGTAATACCTATCAATAGCTTGAGGTATATTAATGATAAATATCAATAATCATAAATAATTTTCTATATTATTGCTTCAGAATGGCGTATTCGAATATTCATTGATATAAAATAGTATTTAGTAAGTAGTCAAAATCGTGGAACAACAAAATTGGCATCTGAAAACTTTTGACTGCGAGGAAAAATGTATCTTATTATAATTTTTGTATTACATAGATATGATTAATTTATTTCTACATGAGTTATTATGTATGTATATACCTTGTCTGAAAAAAGCATTTTATTTCATGAATCTAAAAATATTTTTGTAATTTTTATTTATGAAAAATAATGACCTTGTGAATAATACTTTTTGATTCAAAAGTCATCTTGGGAATAACGGCATAGCTTAGTACAAAAAATTGAATATGAATGAAGTAACATTAACAATGGAAAGGCCTGAAAGCGGATATCGTTTCAAAGTCGATATAACTCGCGTTTGATAGTTTATAGAAAAATATTCGATGCGTATTTTTTTTTTTTATATTGAAATCTGCGGTCGACGCAATCGATAAGAACTTTAACCGCCGCTCTTTCACTTAGCGTCGATGGCGTAGCGGTATATTCGTATCATCAATTATGTTGTCTCCTGGTTCGCTTCCAACCGCTCCGGAGTTTTTTTGTTTATTTTCTTCATTTTCCATTATTTAACTCGTTTGGAATTATTGTATGCTATTTTTTAATGTTTCAATAAACATTTCATTATTAAAAACATATTAAACGTGAAATATTTTTGTACAGTTTCAAGTTTTTTATTTCATTTGAAATACATTTCCGAGCAATCATTATTTGCATGTGTTTGGGTGATACTAATCAAAGAAACATGTGAAACATTACATAAAAGTTATTTAGTGACAAATCATTTTCACGACCTATGGAATGAAAAGACGAAATTTGAATGTCTAATCCTCCTTCAGGAACCCAAAAAGCCATGTAAAGGACATATATGTTTTTGAAAAAAATTGTGCAAAAATATGTTGAAATAAATTGTTCCAACAAAAGAATTTTACTGAAACAATGTCAAATTCTTACTCAGCAACCCAAAAAATCTTGAAACGGACATATGTGTCGTAGAAAAAAAATGTGCAAAAATTTGTTTAAAATAATTGTTTACACAAATGAATTTTACAAAAACAATGTCAAATTTTTATTCAGCGACACAAAAAAAACTATAGAAAGAACACATATGTCGTGGAAAAAAAATGTGCCGAAATTCGTATAAATAAATTATTTCAGCAAAAGAATTCAAGGAATACAATGTCGAATCCTTATACAGCAAACTAAAAAATCATGAAGTTGACATATATTTCGTAGAAAAAAAATTGTGCAAGAATTTGTTTGAATAGATTGTTTAAACAAAATTAAACAAAAGAACAAAAATCAATGTCAAATCCTCACTCATCAACTCAAAAAACCATGAAAAGGACATGTATGTTTTAGAAAAAAAATTGTGCACGGATTTTTTTGAATAAATTCAAATACCTCAACACCGATCAAAAATTTAAAAATTATCAAGTGCCAGTTATGTTCTGATATTTGTAATAGTGGCCATATAGTTACCTCAATTTACGATTTATGACTCACGTACGATTCACGACATTCACGATTCACATTTATGCGTATGCCACGCTCCTTGCGGCAAAAATTTTAGTGGAAAATCCACAGTAGGCTGCGTTCGTAGCAATGTAGCACAAGGTGGTTCTAAACAATGACAGCCATATCTTTATACATAACTCTGGCTTCGTTGAGAATGGCTTTGTTATGAACGCGGTCAACAGCATAAAATGGAAAGTAGTAATCATGGGACTTGAACTGATCGCGACAAATTAATGTATCTTTATCTCAGTTAAATTTGACAATTCTTTTTCGATTTTTTTTTTTATTTAACATTTCTATTAACTTCAACTGAGATTATTGAAATTTTAAAAGCGGTGCTTTCTCAGATACCACTAGTTATGAATCTGTGGTTGCGAAATATGCTTTTTATTGAAACCTAGTTTTATTAAACTAGAAAAACTTTTCAAGCGACGGCTATTTTTTACCTCAATGTTTGTTTGGGCAGGGCGGGTAAATAAAACTATGCAAAACATATTTTAGGCTTTTAAAAAAATATTATGATAACTGTATAATGATACATTAATTGTTGTATCACGTAATAATTCTTAGTTTATGATTTCATAGTAATAAAGTTTACACAATAATGGGAACTTTTGTTTATTAAGAAATTTTCAATAATCTTTGAGATAGCTCGAGATCTAAAACTGAGCTATTTACGTGGGAACCATTATGAACGATAAGTGATGGTCCTATGTTGGCCAAAATGATGGTAATAATTTTTTGGAAAGCTCATTAATGACCCAAAATTGATCCATCAATGATCAAACGTGTAGCTCAACTTGACTGACTTGGTACTTAAGAATAATGATGTTTCCCTGAATTTTTCAATTATTCCAATTTTTTTATTTTTAGAGAATTTTTCTAGTTCCACCAGCTTTGTCTTACTTTACGTCAAAGTTGGTTAATAAGTTTCTATTTCATACTATGAATTCCAATATGCCACTGCTTATACAATAGAGGAAGAGCAGATTCCTGGAATGTGTTGAGTTGATCAAATACAAAGAGAAAAGGAAAGAAGAGATGACAGTGTAACGCAGTTTCCGCGAGCGCGTGCTCTCGATCGTTGACCACGAGATTGCGAGTATGTAGGAGTGACACGGTTTCCTTTGTCGGCTTGCGTCAGCGTCGACGCCGTCCGTCAACGAAGAAAACGCACTATCAAAAGAGTTTACTGTTTCGAGGTTGACCATAAATGAACATGAATAAATCAACGATAAACTTTGACTCTTTATTTTCGGGGTATTTTCGAGCTGATCGAAGTCGTAAATAATAACAATTGTCCTGAGATTTCTTCTCGCATTAGTAAAAAGTAGGGCAACCAGATGATCTCACCCACGAAATGAAACAGATGTCTGAAAATATTTTGAGGGGAATGTGAGAATTTTAAGAGTGTCGGGAAATTTTGGACCATGAAACTTGGAAGAAAATGTTGAAACTCAATCAATATTTTGTAAATGAAAAATGATTATTCGTTATTTGTCCATTCGAATTTTATTGAAATGTAACAAATATCAGATTGTATTTATTATTTACTTCCTGTACCATGACAAATGCGAGGAGGCGGTGCTGTTTTTTTGTATGGATTTTTTCGTGAAGAATCTCAGAATTTCAAATTTCATGAATTCGTATTCTGACATTTCCGATTTTCCTATATAGAATTTTTAATCAGTAATATAAATCGATCATCAAAAGATAATAATAAAATAAGAAATCAGCAGTACAGCATTTTATCCTCTTTTTAATTTTTATTTTTTCCCAATTTCTAAAATCCTTAACTTCAAAACAATAACTTTTTCAACATTTAAGATCACTTTCTTCTACCCTCCAACAAATACCTGTATTTTCCACTTATACTAAAATTCTATCATCTTCTAGGTCATATAGTTCAGACCTATGAAACTTCGCACAACCAACTGGCGCATTTTTGAAACAAAATAAAACGAAACGTACTTGCAAGACGTAAAGTTCAAACTGTCATAAAAAAGGTAACACAAAAAGAACGCGGAAAAATTGGAAATTTTTTAGTAATCTGTAAACCCATAACTTAGAAACTGGTAAGCGCAAAAGTTGGCGAAATGAAAAACTTGGCACGTAAACTCTGAAGCACATAACGTGGTGTAAAAAAGTGCATCGCGATTCCAAATTTTCAGTAGAAAATTTGCCGCCATTTCACAATGCGATTGCGCTTGCAATTACGTGACTATGGATTTTCGGCGTTGATTTGCGTCGAGCACATTGACGAAGTTCCTGATAGCGTTAATTAAATTCAGCGTGAAAATGACCGGCTTTTCGAGAGCCATCTTTTTGGCATCACGGAGGGCAATAATGCAACGCACGATCGCAGTTTTATCACCTCGTAAAAACAACGTTTTCACATACGAGGGAATCGTGTACCTTCCAACTTATCGACGAGATCATTTTTTAATAATTCACGATTGCCGATAAATCACAAAGATTTTATGGCAACATTATGAATCGCCTATAGATCGCGTTTTGCATTTTTTATTGACTGTATCTTACTTTCGCTTCAAGTCCAAATCCTTTCATAATGCTTTTCCAATAGGTGAATATTTTTTCCTGAATCTATTGGGAAATACACGTTACATCCAGCGGAATTTTTTTATGATTATAAGTTATTTCGCAATTATTCAGACTGGATTTGAATGGGGTAAAATACAGGTTTCTTGCGGTCCGTGAAAATTCGAATTTCAAAAGAATTTCATATCAAAAAATTTCGTTACTTTTCAGTTTTTTATTTTTCAATCTGTGTTTTTAAACGAATTAAAAGTGTTATGTCGATTCCTTAAGGGGGAACCTGGTTTAGAGGGTCAAAAAAATCGATTTTTTGAAAGTTATCTCATTTGATTAGAAATACATATAGAGGGATTCTATATTGGCCCTTTTGATATTTGAGGTTGTCTTTCATGAACGAATTTGTTGCAACGTCCTTGCTTATGTCGAATCGTATATGCCTCGTAAATAAATTCAAAAGGTGGAATTCATAGCTCGGTTGGGTTACCGAGAATCGCTTGCTAGACATAGGGATGATCGGGTTGGCATATCGTGGTTATATCGTTGATCTCGCGAGTATTGACTTGATATCCTCGCCACATGGTGCTTTTATCAAACGTATAACAGGCAACGATAGCTGCATATCCACGCGTATGCCAAAGTAATCGTTGTCCATTTATCATGCCAGCTGTGCTCAGCCTCATGTCAACCATTAGGGTTTAGAACGTACACCATGCGACCCGGCTTCGGCTTTCACGCGCGAAAATTTCTGAAAAATTATTCTGTCAGCCGCACTCGACGTCAACCGCTACTAGAGCCGTGTATAGAGATAGATACCTTCATGAATTTTTCGCCTGACATGCATACGGAAAAAGAAAATTATTTTATTAACAAAAAATTGGTTAAGTGGTTTAAAACTAATAGATACAAGGGCCTCTATTATCATTTATTTAATTCTGCGGAATCCATCATTACTCTTGAAAAATAAACTTAAGTTATTATATAGTTACTATACTATGAGTCAAGAGTTTGGGTTCACTACTTCTAAATATTAATATTTTTCCATGATGCAAGTTTCATAGTTCCAAGAATCTAATAAAAATAGTTTTTTTTTGAAACTTGTATAACTTGAGTCAAAAGGACTTTAGAAAAATTCACAAAAATATCGAAATAAAATTTTTGTTTGGAAAAATTTTTAGAAAAAACATTTAAAAGAAAACAATTTTCGGAAAGAGACTGTTTGGGAAAAACAATTTATGGAAAGATAAGTTTTGTGAAAAACGGAACTGGGAAAAATGAATTTTGGAAGAAAGTTTTTTTGGGAAAAACAGATTGGGAAAAGTGGGCCCAAACCCAATGATTTATTTGAGTGTGACACTCGTTTAAAAATGTCATTTGTTGAAAGAAGGAATCTAACACAATTAACAGCTGTTAATTTTAAAATAATTTTCGATATGCAACTGAATATTTGTAAATTCTTTTTGACTCAAGTCATGCGAAAAAAATTCATCTATGCTGGATCCTTGGAAAAACAAAACTTGCATAATATAAAAATATGAATTTCTAGAAGTAGAAGACCCTAACTTTTGAATGGTAGTTTATAATATACTATAAAGTAACTTACTATAAGTTATACTATAAGTATCATGTCGAGTGAAATGGGAAGTGTAAAAATGCAATGTTCAAGCATATTTTTCGTATTTGAATCGAGCGGATATAGTGTGTATGTACGAAATATATGTTTTAAACTATAATCCTTTTGTATTGTAATGGTCTCATGTAATTAATTGAATCCCTTTCGTAGCATTCTTGTTGTACCGTTCCATGATTAATAGATCCATGATTTATTTATTTTTATTTATCGGAGAAAAAAATTCATATGCTTAATTGCTGGAATCATAACTCTGAATCGATGTTATTTTTGATTGTTTTTTATACTTCTGGGGTATTTGAATAAAAATGAGTTATTTCTTTTTGACTTCTGGCAAAAAGGAAAATCTTCAACTATGGTAAATAACAAAACGAATGAAACGAGCTACTTTTGCATATGCAGAATTGCGTTCTCACTCATAGTTAACACGAGGCATGGATCATTTTATATTATGTTATCAGACTGGCAAATGCGGACTTATTGGATGAGCTAGTACAATGGCTTGTATTACGCAAATCATTTTCATTCTGACGGGAAAGCGAATCACGATTGGATAGAATTTCATGTCATTGCAAAGCTGTACAGATAATGAAAGCGATTTGAATTTGATTTGGCCGTAAAGTGATTTTTTATATTACGAAGTTGAGTGTACGTAGTGAATGTTCTATATGTGGAAAGGGAAAGGAATTGCAATACAAGCTTTTCTTCATTCAGTATGTTTGTTTATTTATTTCTTCATTCTTTACAATCTACACAATTTATTTTCTGTACCCAATAAAGAATAATAAATAAAATACGGATATAAGTGCATAAGTAGAGATAAAAGCATTAAAAAAACGAAAAAAAAAACTTCAACAAAGAATATCAAAATTTTCCCTACAATACATCCTTTTTAGCCTAAGTAAAAGTGCGAAACTCTAAATAGCTTAGCAAAAACTTCATTGTTTGGACATGTTGCTCACATTAAAACAAAATAATTCGATACCCCGTCACATAAACTCGCGCCGTGACGGCGAGTGTGCCAGCGTCGTGAAAATTTTGAAACTTGTTGCATTAGTCAAATTGAATATAACAATTTTCCTGATTCCGCGCGTTCTCGTGATGCGTCGGAATAAATTTCACGCTGGGTTGATCTTTTATTCAACGGCCATTACGAAGGCTAATTTTAATTGGCCAAGGGAAGGATCGCGCGACTCCGGCGTCATTGAATCGGAAGAAAAAAAATACGCGCAATAATTTCGAAGTGGCGTTTCAACTGTTTTATATTCATAACGAATAGTCCTGAAAAATAGCGGGTGAGGGTGCGAGGGATAAAGAGCGAAATAGTGAAAAGAAGATAAAAGAAAAAAAATTCAACCCATTCGTTCAATTGGTTCGCAAATTTCGGATTCCTGTCAAATTGCAATGGTAAGCGGGTGGCGTAATTTCCATAATTCTCGGCAGTTCGTACAGTGTACTTTGGTCAATTTCCGTAGGTTGCTACGGCATATTCGTGGGTAAACGTTCCTACGTGTGCGAGCGTATTTGTATGTATAATTTAGTAGCGAAACGAGGAGCATGAAGATTTTGGCTCTTTATCCCCATAGAAATCTCTCTTAGCTTTCCTTGTACAAAAAACGATGCGCCTGTAATGCGAGAACCTTCGTTTTCATAGCACAAGAATTTCTATGGGTAAAACGAATTTTCATCTTAGTTCAAAACTACCGAATCCGGCCGGATTTCGTCCGTCGCTTAAAAAATTAATAAAAATGAAAAAAGAATGAACGAGCACATATGATAAAAAATAATGAGGCGCGCGCTCGACGAAACGGTCGAGGAGTATATACTGGAATTATTTTGTCGGTATCTATCTAACTCGTGCAGCGTAACTGGACCTTCTCTCTCTCAACAATGGCCCGCCTAATATCCCGCCAAATTTCGCTGAGAAAAAAAATTCTCGTCTCCATGTGTGATGATAATTTTTGTATTTTACGGACATGATTGGGTAATTTTACATAAAGTTTAATGTACATAAATGCCT
The DNA here is from genome assembly GCA_030522825.1 of Platygaster orseoliae. Taxonomy (NCBI): domain Eukaryota; kingdom Metazoa; phylum Arthropoda; class Insecta; order Hymenoptera; family Platygastridae; genus Platygaster; species Platygaster orseoliae. The sequence goes on along the minus strand of JAPYZL010076101.1, from coordinate 1,527 downwards.
TGTACGAATATTATATTTTTTATTTCATTAAATTAGGGAATTATTTTTTATTTTTATTTGAAAAAAATAAGAACTATGTGATTCAACTCAGGCCTTTCTGACTGTACCACTAATGATGCTTGAGGAAAAACTTTTCCACTAGTTGGCACTACATTTCAGGTGGAAAGATACCTCGCATTACTCGCATAAACATGTTCATAATTCGAAATTCTCCATTTCAGTGTTAAACGGGTCTATTCGTTTGTTCAACGCTTTAATTCGTTTTCCCAGGGCTCGAAAACGTTTGTCCAACCAAAGAAAATATTTGTCAATCAATAGTTTCGTTATTTACAAATAAGCTCACATATTCATATTTCCAAATTCTCTATTTCGGTGCTAAATGAGTCTATCTGTTTGTTCAACTTTCTCATTCATTTGCTCAAGGCTCGAAGTCGTTGGTTCAACCGAAGAAATTAATTGTCCATCAATAGTTTTGTTATTAAAAAAAAGCTCCGATACTCATATTTCAAAGTTTACTATTTCGGTGTTACATGGGTATATTCGTTTATTTAACTTTTTCATTCGTTTGCTCAAGGCTCGAAGTTGTTTGTCCAACCAAATGAATTATTTGTCAATTAATAGTTTTGTTATTATCAAACAAACTCACATAATAATGATTCAAAATTCACTATTTCACTATTGAACGAATCTTTTCGTTTGTTCATCTCTTTCATTCGTTTGCTCAGGGCTCGAAGTCGTTTGTCTAACCACAGAAATGATTTGTCCATCAAGAGTTTTGTTATAAACAAATAAGCTCTTATATTCATATTTTAAAATTTTCTATTTCGGTGTTTAATGGGTCTATTTATATGTTTATCTTTTTTATTTCTTTGCTCAGAGCTTGAAGTCGTTTGTCCAACCATATGAATTATTTGTCAATCATTAGTTTTGTTATCATCAAAAAAGCTCACATATTCATAATTCAAAATTCACTGTTTCAGTGTTAAATGGGTCTATTCGTTCGTGCAACTTTTTCATTCGTTTGCTCAGAACTCGAAGTCTTGTGTCTAACCAAAGAAATGATTTGTCCATTAATAGTTTTGTTATTAACAAAGAAGCTCCGATACTCATATTTCAAAATTTTCTATTTTGGGGTTAAATGGGTATATTCGTTTGTTCAATTCTTTCATTCGTTTGCTTAGGGCTCGAAGTCGTTTGTCCAACAAAAGAAACGATTTATCAATCAATAGTTTTAATAACAAATAAGCCCACATATTCATACTTTCAATTTCTCTATTTCGGTGTCAAAAGGGTATTCATTTGTTTAACTTTTTCATTCGTTCGCTCAGAGCTCGAAGTCCAACCGAAGAATTTATTTGTCAATCAATAATTTTGTTATTAACGAATAAGCTCCGAATAAGTTCAAAATTCTCTATATCAGTGTTAAGGGGTTATATACAGGGTGCGCCACCAAAATCCGGACAAAAAACCATTCAATATTCCCGCGATAATATGCTTCAGAAAGATATCGCTTTCAGTGTCTGAATA